>VCAZ01000011.1:0-132500 GCA_005784505.1 Bagarius yarrelli
ACACACACACACACACACACACTGTTTTATTATGCAGAAAGTCAGCACAAATCAATCAGCAGGCTGAATACAGGCTTTTAGCTCTGTGTGTGTGTGTGTGTGTGTTCATTTATCTGTAATAGATTCCTATTAACAGGTACACTGATTACACACACTGCTTTTACACTACGATATATGAACTTTATATATAAAACACCTACTGAAATCTAGTACACACTTTCTGTGATCTAGTACACACTCTAACTGTGACAACACTTTCTGTGATCTAGTACACCTAACTGAAATCTAGTACACACTTTCTGTGATCTAGTACACACTAACTGAAATCTAGTACACACTTTCTGTGACTATAACTAACTGAAATCTAGTACACACTTACTAAAATTTAGTACACACTTAAGTATTATGAAGTTTTAGACGCAGTAAAGTACATACTACGTTATACAAACTTGAACAAAACACGTGAAACAGACACACATTTCATACTTTTATATATTAGATACATGGACACACACACACACAGACACACACACTCGTTTCTCAAGAGTGATCATAGAGCTGGCACCTCTGTGTGAAACACCACCAGATACTTTTCACACTGTCACTAAATGTGTGCGTGTTTATGTCTATGTGTGTGTGTGTGTGTGTGAGACCAGCACACAAGTACTTCGGTGACTGTTCACTGAAGAGGATCGATTCATTCTGTCAGAGAACCACTGTGTATGTGTTACACACAAAGTAGTGTAGAGGTAGAACTCCATAGAGAAAAAGAAAGAGAGAGGAAGAGAGAGAGAGAGAGAGAGAGAGAGAGAGAGAGAGAGAAGAAGCAAGAGAGAGAGAGAGGGAGAGAGAGAAACAGAGAGAGGGAGCGTGAGAGAGAGAGGAAGCGAGAGAGAGGGAGAGAGAGAGGAACAGAGAGTGTGTTAATGAGAGCGTATAGAAGCTTCACTGTGTGTTAATGAATGACAGATAGAGAGTGATGCTGCTTCACACACACACGCACACACACACACACACACACTGTTTTATTATGCAGAAAGTCAGCACAAATCAATCAGCAGGCTGAATACAGGCTTTTAGCTCTGTGTGTGTGTGTGTGTGTGTGTGTGTGTTCATTTCTCTGTAATAGATTCCTATTAACAGGTACACTGATTACACACACTGCTTTTACACTATAGAGGTTTATGTATTCAGTCCTAACGGGATTAAATCTATTTATAGACTGATGATGGGAGTCTGAACCAGTGTTCCTAATGTATGTTAATAAAGTCTGTTCTATATAGTACAGTTACAGGGACTATGAATGAAACTGGGAGTATGAATAAAACTGGGAGTATGAATGATATGTCACATGAAATGACATCACAGCAGCGTGAATTTAAAGTACGATCATGTTCAACTTGGATAATGATCAACAAGTGAAATCTAACTACAGAAAACAATGTTTTTTTTTTCCTGAAGTTACTTTAAGCTCTTTTAATATGCCGCATCTTCACTTTCCACCAATTAGGATATGACGAGTTGTCACTCCTGCAGGATCACGGGACACGAAGTGTCCATCGTATGTGTGAAGGCAAAAATATTAGATCATCCAGGAACTTTTCACATACTGTTTTTTTGCATACTTAAGATTCAGACATATTCAACAGAGAGGTGGCAGAGCTGGAAGTAGCAGAGCTGAAGATGTTGAGGTTTTCTTTGGCAGGGACGGGGTTGGACAGGATTAGAAACAAGTTCATTAGGGCGATGGCTTATGTTAGATGTTTTGGGGATAAGGTCAGGGAAGCCAGATTGATGGTTGGAATAGACTCCAGCAGATCCCTGTGACCCCAAATTAGGGTTTAAGCTGGTATGGAACACTGAGCCACTGTACTGCCCCCACTACATTATTTATTGTGAAATACTGATGATCAATATAAGCATCAGCAGATGAAGAGCCGTTAACGCTTTCTCAGTGCTCAGAGGTTGTCCTGATTGACAGCGTGCTGTTTGATCGCATGAACTAATACATTAAACATACAAACCACATACTATTTCTCTCTGAAACACTTCAGTTATTCCACCTGACAATAAAACAAACCCGGGGGTAATTTACCTTTACACTTTTTTTGCACTCAACAGTTTTTTGCACTCGACAGTTAAAACCTTCAAATCAATGGAAGGTTGGGGAGTGGAGGTTGAAGTGGGTCAGAGGTCAAGCTGCCACTGTTGGGCCCTTGAGCAAGGCTTTTAAAAGTGAAGCTTGTGGTTTCAGATCTGAAGTTCTACATTTTATGAATATAAACTAATGTTTCTGACCCAGAATAAAGCATTTAAAAAAGAGTGAGAGAGAGGAAGAGAGAGAAAAAGCGAAAGAGAGAGAGAGAGAAGACAAGACAAAGAGAGAGAGAGACGAGAGAGAAAGAGAGTGAGAGAATGAGAGAGAGAGAGAGAGAGAGAACAAGGGAGAGAAATGTAAGAAAGAGAGAGAGAGAGAAGAAAGAAAGATAGAGAGAGAAGCTCATTTTAAGCCCAGGAGTCTTTACTGATTCGAGATAAAGAGGCAGCTCGTTTTCCAGAGAACGAATCACCAGCTATAAATCGACCTATTCTCACAATCTTAACCACTCGTCACGCACCGTCAGCCAATCAAACGCTTCGTTAATCCCATTATCATTTCTAATCTTGAATCTTCTGTTTTGTGCTGCTACGTTTTACTGATCTCAGCCCTGTAAAATAAAGACAATTATCTCAGAGCTGTTTTTGATTAACAAGCCGTTCGTCCGTTACTTCCTGCCACCCAACATGCCGCTCTATAACACACACCTTTTATCGAGTTGCATTCCGTTTTAAACAGGAGGCAAATTAGCAACGTCACGGTGGTGGTGGTGGGGTATTTGGGAGAGACGACAAACCAACTCTGTTTTACAGATTTAAATGAAACGCAAAAGAAAAGGAAGTGATTTAATAGTGATGCAGGAAGAGTGTGAGCAACTTCAGGACATGAGGTGTGTGCAATATCCTTTGTTATTATCAGCAGGGATTAGCGGTGTCTTGGATTACAGATGGAACAGATTCGGTGTCTTTAACGTTCCCGAGAGAACTGGAGCAGAGCAGAGTGCACTTAACTGCTGCAGAAATAATCATTATCTCCGCATGAAACGCATTACAGGTTCAGCGTGACGAGCGGATTCTCTACATTTCACGTTGGTGTATGTATGTGTGTGTGTGTGTGTGTGTGTGTGTGTGTGTGTGTGTGTTAATACAGTATGATGTTTCTTTACAGTGAATCTACGGATGATATATTTTACAGGAAGGACGATTCACTGTCAAGTTTCATTGATGCTAAAGATTATTACAGGTTTCTATCGCAAGAATTTTTGTATCTTCATGTTTTCCAGTGTTTAATTAGTGAAGATGATGCAGCAATAAGGAAGGCACT
Organism: Bagarius yarrelli; assembly: GCA_005784505.1. Taxonomy (NCBI): domain Eukaryota; kingdom Metazoa; phylum Chordata; class Actinopteri; order Siluriformes; family Sisoridae; genus Bagarius; species Bagarius yarrelli. Next base: position 3,422 of record VCAZ01000011.1, read on the forward strand.
TTTTTTTAATATTATTGATCTGACGGCGGGTTTCCGCTCGAGTGTCGAAGGTTTTTCACCTTGGTCAAAGGTCAGGCTGGTGCTGGAGGCGCTACTCAAGATCAGCACTTCCTAACACTAACCCTAACCCTAAATCTAACCCTAACCCTAACCAGAGATGGCAAAAGTACACACATCCTTTACTTAAGTAGATCTACAGATACTCCTGTTTAAAATGACTGAATATACTTTTTTTACTCAAGTAAAAGTAAAGAAGTTTGGAGTCGGAGACAGACTTAAGATAAAAAAGAGTAATAAACCACCAGAAAAATGTAACAGTTCCAGAATAAATGAACATTCTGCACCCAAAGGTGATGTAGATTCTGGTCTTTTGATAGTGAACTGATGGTAAATTATGTTAGCCACATTAGCCATTCTTGTTAGCTTGTCTTGCTCATTGTTAGCTTCATAAACTAGCCTATGTTTATGGTTTGTGATAGCCAGGTAAAGGCTAATGATAGGTTGAAAAATCTGGGCAATAACAAAAGTAGGTTAATTGGTTGAAAAAATCAAGTCACCTTTATTTATATAGCGCTTTTAACAATCAGGATTGTTTCAAAGCAGCTTTACAGAAGTACCTCAGAAACAACAATATTAAACATTCATTAGGACCGGCCCATTTGATTGATATCCATAAATTTAGAGTCCCCAACTAAGCAAGCCAGAGGCGACGGCGGTAAGGAACCAAAACTCCATTGTGCAAATCCAGGCGTGCAAATTAATAATATTGATCACACAACCAAACTAAAGTAAAGAGATATTTGTGTAAAAACAGATATTTGTGTAAAAATGTAATGAGTAAAAGGAAAAAGTTAAGAAAAATAAATAATGAAGTAAAGTACTAAAGTCATTAATGAAGTATTAGTACTTCGTTACTTCTTGTCTCTGCTCATGGTACCCAAGCGGTCCGTATTTGCACTGGCAGAGGGCAGAACTCACTACATGTAACCAGAATTGCCTTTTGACGTTTCTCCACCCTAGTGGAAGCTTTAGAATCTACTTAATTCTAAATTTTACCAGGGCTCCTGTCCTTTTAGCAACATCTTATTTCTCTCTCTCACTTTCTTTTATTTTCTAACAGAGATGCTGTGGGCGGACTGTAAAGTGCTGGAGGCGGTGAGAGGGAGACGTCACGTCGGGGGTCTCGGCCGAAGCTTTCCTGCTCTTTCTGGTTTGTTCTGCTGTTTGGCGCTGGAGGCTTGGTGCTTTTCATCCACCTACAGGATCTATCAGACATGGTGCTTCAGCAGGGTCCAGGTCAGTTACTTTGGTGATCCACACACACACACAGAATCCAAGCAGCGTTGCTTAGCATTATTGTTCGCAGTGCGAACAGGAACAAATAAAAACATGAATAAATGAACCCAAACTTCCCAAATCCCTCCATCATGTGGGTGCGGATACCGAACCAACAAGGGAGGTCTAAACTGGGACAAAAATTAGCTGTACTAATTTGTACGCTCATATAGCGTCTGTCTAAATTTCCCCAAAAAAACACTGGGCAGCTGATTAAATGTTTGATGGGATAAAGAACAATCAACTTTTTTTGGCGAATACATTACACCGCTGCACAGCCCCTCAGCACCACCAACTAACTAAGAAAATATAATAAACTGATTAGAGTTTTAAGGGTAGGAGATGTTTTGGGCCAAAAAGTACATCAACCCAGGGTAAAAAATGCCCCGGATTGAACAACACCTAGACTGAACAACACCTGGACTGAACCACAGCTGGACTGAACTACACCTGGACTGAACTACACCTGGACTGAACCACACCTGGACTGAACTACACCTGGACTAAACCCCACCTGGACTAAACTATATCTGGACTGAACTACACCCTAAGTGCTAAAACACTGAAACACAGCACAAAGGGAAACTTTATCCTGTCTGTCTGCTCTGTAACTACAGCTTTTACTTCACTAAGAATCTCCTTTACATCCAGTTCACAGTGTGAGTTCAGGAAAAACAGAGCCGAGTTGTGTTTATAAACACGCGATGCAGGAGAGTCGATAGCGGCTCCGTTATTACCGATAACAGAGAGAGAGAGAGAGAGAGAGAGAGAGAGAGAAAACCGGAAATAACGGCAGTGAGACATGAACAGATGAGTGGCGGCTATAGAGAGGAAGGAGGAGCAGAAACTGGATCAGGTGATGGATAAGATCTATGAGAGAGAGAGAGAGAGACATAGAAAGAGAGTGTGAGTGAGAGAAAAAGAGAGAGAGAGAGAGAGCGAAAGTAGGAGAGAAAGTGAGAGACAGATTGCAAAGAGAGAGAGAGATAGAGTCAAAAAGAGAGTGTGTGTGAGAGAAAGAGAGAGAGAGAGAGACAGAAAGAGAGAGTGCAAGAGAGAAATGGAGAGAGACACAGAAAGAGAGTGTGGAGAGCTTCTCCACCCTGCCCTTTTCTTTACCTCTTCACTAAACACCTCCACCCTGCTCTTTACTTTACCCCTTCACTTTACACTTCTGCCTTACCAATTTACCCTATTGCCACTCTACCCTTCCACTCTATTCCTGCATTCTGTCTCTCGACCTTAACCATTTTTTCACTTAAACCTTTCTACTTTACCCCTTTCATCCAGTCCTCTCACTTGCTTCTTTACACTACCCTACACTCTACCCCGACATTCCACACCTTCCTAAACCCTTTCCTAATTGCTGCTTTACCCTTCCACTGCTACTCCACTTTACCCCTTCAACCTACCCTTGTCTTAAAATCTAATACAAAATTGGGGTTTAAGCTGTGTTAGTAAAAAGCTTCACAGTCTCGGCCACTTCATTCACTTCAAAACAAGAGATTTCAGATTGAGTCATTTCAGATTGAGTGTATTGATTTGGGACACAACTCGGTCTCTCTCTCTCTTTCTCACTACAATACACACACACACATACACACACACATACACACACATAAATACTCTATTTCAATTTAATAAACTTGACTGTTAATAACAGAGCTGCATCTATACAGGATGTAATAGAACAAACAATTCTGTTAATCATTACAAATTTGAGCTGAGTAATATCTTTATCTCCCACACATCAACACAGAAACACTGTGAGAACCAGCTGATCGACAGTAGAGTTATGGCAAAATGCTGGGCCTTAGGTTCAGAAAACAGAGAATGGATGAAGGAGAAGGACGTTTTTCTGTTTCCAGCCGGGAACTATGGGAAATCCTGTTTATCAGTGATGCAGCGAATGTGACACATTAAGTTGATAAGTAAACTGAAGGTAGTTGAAGTGTAAATCCCAGCTCTCCTTTCTGTAATCAGTAACTGAGGTCAATGGCGGACGTTTAAGTAAACTATTTTAACACTCATTCACACTAAATCGGTCACGTTTCAGTTTAATAGCAAACTTTGAAGTTCTACATTTCGACTGCAACTAGAATAAAAACTATTCTGTAATTCAACTTAAAGAGACGAGTTCTGTTGTTATAGAACATTTAATCATGACATAAACTGATACAAATACTGAGAAGTGGCGGCTAATTCGTTGGACTTACACCAGAAAGACTGGGTTCGATTCCCAGCACCACCACCAAGCCACCACTGTGGGCCCCTGCTCAGTTGTATAGAAGAGAGAAATGTAAGTCGCTCTGGTTAAGGATGTCTGGCAAATGCTGTAAATGTGGTTCTGTTCTATTAGTCGTAAGGGTGTGACAGGACACAAGACTGGGTACAAGAGAATGAGACAAGACGAGACAAGATTGTTAGACTTTCTTAAAGGATGTCAATACCCCACGACAGCTGTTGAACTCCGGTGAAAAAAAAACCCAGCCCCACGTCTCACCTGGCTAAGCAAACAAGCGACACACGAAACACTGAGTCCAGTCTGTGTAGCGAGTGTGTTTAATGTGTGGCTCAAATTCCGTCTTGCGCACAGCCACATCCATATTACGAGCAGTGTCTGTTACTTTAGCAATGCAGACGGTGTTAGCAGAGGTGTATGCTATTCATTACTTACAGTGTTTACATATTGTCTCTGTCTTCTCTATCATTCTTTCCGTTTCTGATTTCCACCGAAAAAACAAAATGTTGCCACACAAAACGATATAAATGTGGCAACGGGGAATCTTCTATTGTTACATTTTAACGACATCTCGTCACACACCTAATTAGTCTAATTTGTAATTAATTAAAGTCTACTTTAAGTATTGATTAAATTTAAAAGTTGTAAAATTTAGGAATTTGACTCGTTTTATTTTTCTACTGATTTTCTTTATCTGCAGAGCTTAAATATGACAGTGGAAGATTCATGAATATCTCTAAAATGTTTATGATTTGAAAGGAAAAATCATCGCGGTTATGTATCACAGAGGAAGTGTAAACTTGGTTTATTTGTCTGATGACCTTGATGGAATTTATAACAAAAAAAACCTAAAAAATGATGTAAGAAAGAGAGGAAGTGTTGACAGTGACAGAGGGACTGCAGGGATCGGCAGCGACGGTTGACGAGACAAACACAACACTTCTTCACGGTTAACATTTCAGAGAGAGAGAGAGAGAGAGAGAGAGAGAGATAGGAAGAGAGAGAGAGAGAAGCCTGTAATGGCGTTTATAAATTTTTTTAAAACTCATCCACATTAATGCAGGCAGTTTCAGAAACCTATCCTATTCTCTCTCTCTCTCTCTCTCTTTCTGCCTCTCTCTCTCTCTCTTTCTCTCTTTTTATATCTAATAGAAAACTTTAATAAAATTAAGTTTTTTTTTTTTACATGAAAATGCAAAAACAATTTAATAATGCTAATTCGAGATAGCGATAGTTTGTCATGAACTGTTATTTCAAGAGGATCAGGGCTGCATATAGATCTGTAAAACACTCAAATGTAAAAGGATTGCCTTTGAAACAAACAATCCCCAACTCTAAACCTAATCCAAACTCTATACCCTAAATCTAATCTTAAAATCTTAAAATAAACTCTAAACCAAAATCCTAACCTTAACTATAACCACAACCCGTAATATCTAACTTTAAACAGTAACAGTAACAGTAAATCTTAACCCTAAATTTAATCCTGAATCTAATCTATAACCTTAACTATAACACTAAACACTAAACCCTAATACTCATTTTTAATCATAACAAACACTAAACCCTATTCCCCTTCTTTATTTATAACACTAAACCCTAATCCTTATCTTTAATCATAACATCAAAGACTAAACTCTAAATCCTAATCCTCATCCTTAATCATAACACTAAAGACTAAACCCTAAACCCTTATCCTCATCCTTAACCATAACATTAAACATTAAACCCTAAACCCCAATCCTCAACTGTAACCATAACCCAAACATAATTTTCACCCTTAAGCATAACATTAAACCCTAATCCTCATTCTTAACCATAACACTAAACCCTAAACCCTAATCTTCACTGTTAACCATAACACTAAACCCTAAACCCAAACTCAATCGTCAACCTTAACCATAACATCAAACACTAAACCCTAATACTCTTCCTTAACCATAAAACCAAACCCTAAAACCTAATCCTCATCCTTAACCACAACACTAAACCCTAATCCTCATCCTTAACTATAACACTAAACTCTAAACCCTAATCCCCATTCTTAATCATAACACTAAATATTTGCACCCAACCCTAATCCTCATCCTTAACCATAAAATTAATCACTAATCCCTAAAACCTAATCCTTATCCTCAAACATAACACTAAACCTTAACCCCAAACTTAATCTTTATCCTTAATTATGAGATCAAACACTAAACCCTACTCCTCATTCTTAATCATAACACTAAACCCTAAACCATAATCATTATCCTTAACCATAACACTGAACCCTAACCCCAATCCCCATCATTAACCATATTACTAAACCCTAAACCTAGCCATAGATTAAACAGTAACATTAAATACAAACCCTAAACCAACCCACCGTATATCCCAAACTAAATGCCCTTAAACCTCGCCCGTGAATCTTACTTCTAAAAACACTAAACCTAAACCACACAAACCCAAACAAACTTTAACTGTAACCCTGAACCAAACACTAACATCGAGTAAACCACAAATCAAAAACCCTCACCCAGTGTTTCTCGAACCTGTTCAGCCATTTCTCACTGGAGGTAGAGAAGGGTTCTTAGCCCCACCTGCCCCAATTGCCCCAACAAAATGGTATTAACATCACATTTTACAAACAGAACATCAAAAACCAGCATAGAAAACTCTCTTATCCACCAGGATATTGTAATATTGATAACATTTTTAGCCGCTACACATTAAAGCTGTTGTTCTTTAAATCATTCTCCGAAGCTACTATGGGTCCATGTGGCCTTTTCTTCACAGACTGATGTTGTTTTAAGTAAGGTTTTTATCTATACACATAAGATTTGAGGACAATGAAAAGGAGGAGGATCTTCATCTCTCTATCCATCACAAAGATATCTGGGGCTCTCTTTTCATCTGGAAGGACAAAAGATGTCGAGAGAACAAGCCGTCAGCTGGTGATAGGAAGTGCAGGAGAGGCTTCAGCTAGTTTCCTTCAATTTTCTGTCAATCAGAGAATGAGAGAGATAAAGAAAAATAGAGAGAGAGAGGCAGAGAGAGAGTAAGAGAGACAGTCAAAGAGACAAAGGGAGAGACAGAGAAAGAGAGAGAGAGATCGAGAGAGAGACAGAGAAAGAGAGAGAGAGAGTGAGAGAGAGCAGAGAAAGAGAGAGAGAGTGTTCGTTAAAATCTGAGACGAATTAGAGAGGTGACGAAATGATAGAAACAGATTGGAATAAACGCTGATGTAGCGAGTGTGTGTGTGCGTGGGGGGGGGTTCCTGTGTGTTCATGGCCGTGTGTATTTTTGGATAAAGCTCTAACGATGACATCATCCTGTTTCCTGTTTTTATAACTTCAGCTGGTGGAAACACAGCATGAGTTAACTTCTAGGATAAAACATGTACATGTAAAAACATCTCTCTCTCTGTATGTCTCTCTATCTGTCTGTCTGTCTGTCTCTCTCTGTCTGTCTGTCTCTCTTACTGTATTTGTTTGATTTCCTGCACGGAGGCTATGAGACACTTTGCCTCTCTATAAAAGCCTCTACGTTGGTCAGCGTTTCCTTTAAAAAAACATGAAAAAGCTGAATTCATCTCGGACTGACCTGAAAGCGACTGTGCTAATGGCTTTAGCTAATCCACAGAGGAGAGTGTGTGTCTCTGTGTGTGTGTGTGTGTGTGTGGTTTTGTCTTAGTGTGAATGCTATTTTCTGATCTACACACACAATAAACACCAGTAGGTTCAGTCTTTTCTTAAGTCCCAATTTTTTTTCCAGCCTCTGTACTTTCGATCCTGATCCCCAGCTGTGTGCTAGGAACTGAATACAGATGCGTGACAACAAAACTGGCTAAGGTCGACGTGTGTGTTGTTGCCGCGACCCAAAACATAAATTTAATGTTAATTACAAGTTAAAGTCATTTGTAAAACTACAGCCAGGTGGCGCAAAGGGACAGATTGCAAATGAAATAGAATTAAGAATTAATAAGAATTAATAGGAATTAATAAAATTAATAAACAATATTTTCTACATCAGAAGCTCAGTTATTACAGATGTTCTGTTTCCTCATGTCAGGACATGGTCGGTTTATGTTGTCTGTGTCTTGTCACATGAATTCTCTCTCCAGGTGTCATGTTTCTATTGGTTTTCCGTTCTGTCCTGTCACTGGTTTATTTTGGTCATGTGTCCCTCATTGTGTTCAGGTGGTTCTTGTTTAGTTGATTGTTTCCTGCCATCAGGTTGTATTTATAACCCTGTGTCTCGGTCTGTCTCTGTCTTGCTTTGTCGCGAAAGCGGTTAAGATTGTTGAGATTACATCATCGCCGTTGTGTGCATTCATTCATTCATTTATTCATTCATCTTCTATACCCACCTATTCTCTAATTTAGGGTCACAGGGATCTGCTGGAGTTTATCCCAGCCGTCTCTGAAAGGGTTAAAAGGCAGGAGAGGGACACCCTGGACATCGCCAGCCCATCACAGGGACACACACACTTACACTCATTCCTTTGAGCAATCTGGAATCACCAATCACTCTAATATGCATGTTTTTGGACTGTGAGAGGAAACTGGAGAATTATTGGGATGCTTTTATTTGTAAGCAGAGATCAAATAATAATACAAAATAAAACTAACAAAATTATAACCTTGTAAAATACTTGAAAAATTGACAGTGGTGGTTAATTTTAAAATGTGGGCTGGCCTACCGTTACTCCTCTCCTGTAAACGTGTGTACGACAAACCAAAATATTACTGTTCCTTAAGTTTTTAAAATGGATATTTTTCTTACAGAAACCACATCGATTTATGACAGGAAGCTAATTAAAAAAAAAAAGATTAAATAAACTGAAATGAGGGTTCTCCGGTTTCTCAAACCCGTGTAAGTGGTATCTGTGTCTGAAAGAGCGATAACTTATACTCTGTCTGTTACCATGGTAACCTACTCAGTGACCCTAACCTGATCAGGAGCAAGTTTTTCTTCTGTAAAGAAACCAGAGTTTCTCTCTGTCTCCTTCAGCAGAAGCAGAAGTGGTGTTTTAGTACCTCATTCATTCATTGGCTACATTCGTTCAGTGACCGTATTTCTGTCACGCAGAAACCGACTACCAAATAAAAATGGCATAAACCTTTATAGAGGATCCTGTGGTGTAGACCAATTCTCAGGAAGTTACATTTATACATCAGGAGAGGATTTGGAGTTTCCAAGTGGATGCATTCAGATAGATATTTAATCTTATCCATGCTTAATATTGCCATAATTAAAGGCAAAAAAACCCCCCTGTCCTAAAAACAAGACCTGGACAAAGACCACATCCAATCAAAAGATTTGCTGGATGGAAAGATAGTCAGAGATTTTCTGTAATTTCATCCTGTCACAGGCGAACCAGCCTCTCACACCTTCTCCTGAGTACTGATTGGACACACCTGTTTGCAATAATCACTCAGCTCTATTTGAACACACACATTAGATCTCAGGGTGGGTCATCTGTGGCAAGGGAAAAAACCTTTCTGACAACCAGACTCAATAGGGAACAAGCCCAACAGTTGTAGAACAAGTCTATAATCCTTGACGTTTTTCTGTCGTTCTTTCTTTGCGGGCTTATTTGGGGTTTACAGTGCTAAACACTAAGCCACCGTTCCGCCCCAAGATAGACCATCAGGTATAATGGCATTTTTCTCTTACAGACACACACACACACACACACACAAAACACAAACAAATCACTCCACACTATTAAGCGGCTGTTATAAACAAGCGAAACTGTATCGCACACATACTACAGTGGTGAATTTATTCATGGCACAGACCGTTTTTTCATAGTTCTATCGTTTTAGCTAAATCATAAACCCAAAGGAATAAAATTATACAACGTTCTCGTTCTTGAACTAAAATGAAAGGAAAGAATTAATTAAAAATGAACAAATTCTTAAAACTTTACACTACAGTGTAGTTCTGTGTGGTAAAAACAGACTCACAGTCTCATTCTTCATGCTTGAATTTGTTTTAAATAACAAACTCACTTAGGTTAATAATTACGTTTCTTTTAGATGTCCCTCTGACTGCAACTCGCGTTTTTATGACTATAGAAAATAAATGACGCTGCAGTTAAAAGCTCGCCAAAACCTTTCCGAGTCTGGCTGACAAATCCATCTTTACTAAACAGCAAGTTCTCCGAGATGCAGCTCGCTTTGTTTGTCCTCCGAGTGTTCACTCCAAATCCGTTCATCTGTCCAACAAACCCCAGAACACTGAAAGATCTGATTCATCTGAAGAAAGATTCCAGAAACTAATTCTGGACTAAAACTCCAGAGAAAATTCCCATAAAGCCTCACATCCCTGTTCCAGGAGGAATAAAAACGTCTCTCTGGGTGCATTTCTGAGCTGCTGGACCTCGAGGTGGTTCAGATGATCCGAATCAGAATATTAGTAATGGCCGAAGTTTTGGAGGTGAAGCGAGTGTTTAGAGGAAGAGGATTTTGGAGCATTGTAAAAAAGAAAAAAAAAAACGCTCAGCAGAACCGAGTCGAGCTTTAAACCCAACATAATGAAAGGATTTGTCAAGCCTGCTTCCACGTACAAGAGTCGATTGTAACTCTTCTAGTTTTTAACACCGTGTTGTGGAAAATCTTTCACACTGATCTAAAAAAATAAATAAGGGAAAATTTTCTAGTCTCGACTTTCACTTCCTGCTTCCTGTTTGATTTCAAACCCAAATCTTATTATTATGCTTTTTAGCTGCATTAGCTCAAGATCACAACTTTATAATCAAATCCATGTGCATTTCCAGCTTCAGATCGAAACTATAATCCTTCATCCTGAAGTTGTCTTTAAATTCTCATCGCTTTATTCCAACGAACAAATTTAAGTGACGCTAAATTCAAGGACACGTGTCTCACCTTCATGTAGCAGCAGCTGAACTGTGATTCAGTCGATGGACCTGTCAGTGCAGAAGACAGCGAGGACTGAGCATGCATTCATTAGGATAGAAACCGTTAACCACACACACACACACACACACACACACACACAGACACACAGGTGATCTGAATTTAGACTTCCTGGTGATCTGATTGACGTGTCCTTTCACTTTCAGAAACTTTAACAAAACTGTATTCATTAACAGCAGAACTATGGTTAAACGTTGCGCGGTTGCCATAGCAACGCTCCATCAAACCCAACAGTAATGTCTCGGTCTTATTAAACTGAAAGTCCACTGACTGAATCACTGACTGAATCACTGCTGGAGTTGAATTCATTTTCTTCACCGTGACCGTGAGAGCTGAATCGTTTGTGTAATCAGAATTTTAGGTTGACTCTTTATTCAGAGTGTCAGCTGACCTGACAGACATGCAGGAAAGATTCAGAATATAATCATCATCATCATTATCATCATCATCATTATGTACTAAAGGAAACCGGGGGAACCATAAAGAAACCCACACAGAACTAAACTTATTAGCATAAGAACAGTGAAGGAGGCGGAGCCTGAGAACAACAGTGAAGAAGGCGGTGTCTGAGAATATAATAGTGTTAACTGTTTTACTCCTAGACTCCGCCTTCTTGTATTCTTAGACACCGCCTCCTTTACAGTTTAATTCTCATTCTCCGCCTTCATAACTGTTTTATTCTCAGACTCCACCTTCATAACTGTTTTATTCTTGGACTCCGCCTCCTTCACTGTAGTATTCTCAGTCTCCGCCCTCTTTGCTGTTGTATTCTCAGACTCCGCCTCCCTTACTGCTATTTCTTACAGACTCCGCCTCCTTTATCGATGTCTTTCTGGAAGAAGTGCTTGAACAATGCTATTTTTAAAGAAAGCAGAAATCCTATTGTAGTTGGTCTGCTTTTATTTGTTATTTTATTTTATTTTTTGGTGTGTTTCAGTGTGGAGTGAGTGTGTAGCCCTGTTTTAGTGTTGGGAGTGTGTAGCCCCCGGTCCATTGCATGTCCCTCTGATCACTTATAGGGTGATTAGCGGTGTCCTGAATAAGGAATGCTGGAACGCCGGAGGAAGAGACGACTCTCTGTTGGCCAGCAATAAATCAGCTTTTTATTGAAACGCTTCAAAAAGAGCTGCTGTAGAGCTGTGAATACACACGGTATATCAGCAGGTGTGTGTGTGTGTGTTATAGCATGTAATGCCTTGTACTGACATTTAGAGGACTGATTAACATTTAAATTCACTGCCTACTAACTGTTTTTTAGTGGTAGCACAGTGGTTAAGTTGTTGGACTGCTAATTGGAAGATCGGGGTTTAATTCCCAGCACCACCAAATTTCCACTGCTGGGCCCCTGAGTAAGGCCCTTAATCTCCCGATTGCTCAAATGTAGATAAAAACAACAAAAAAAAGAGATAAATGTAAGTTGCTCTGGATAAATGCGTCTGCTGAATGCTGTAAATGTAGATGTAAATGTAAATGTTTAGGAACTCCAGCAACCAGCTTGGAACCGAACCCAATAAAACCACCAAACTGAATCATATCCATTATGAATCGAGTCATATGGAATTAGAAGCCGACTGATCTTCTGAGAGCTTAATTCTTCCTCTGAATTCATGATCTTCAATGCTGCTCAAACTGGAGAAATGGAGAGAAGATGGAAGTCAGGTGATGATCAGCGCTTGTGTTTTAATAAGCAGCTCACTGACAGGGTTCACAGTGACGACCACCGGAAAGAGAAAGGCCGCAGGAATGACTGATCACTTGGAACGCGTCAGGACGGCGGGCTTGTTACAGCAGCACACCGGTGGAAGGATGTAGAGCTGGGATCAATATCAATACCGAAGTCGAACCCACAACCCTGCAGCAGCTGAAGAGGAAGAAAATTTCTGTAAAGGATCATTTCGACCCGCTTTAATCCTCCTGCAACTCGAGTACATGAATCAAATTCCACTTATTTCAATGAACGCCAAATCTTCCAGCTTTAGTTTCTTTTTTTTTGAGAATTTGAGAAAAATGGACAGATTGATGCTCATTTCACTCACTCACACACACACAGAACAAGACAAAATTACTATGTTCAAATCGAATAAACAGTTTAGTCTGTTACACTAACGCACATGTCTGTGCTATCGAGTGAGACACGGGATGCTGGACGGATGTTGCGGTGTTCACTGTGGCGTTCGCTATGCTAATGCTAGTGGTTGGGTGTCTGAAGCTGCCTGGTAACCCGAATTTTAGCTCGCAACTCAAAGAAAAGAATTGTCTGAGAGACGACTCGTATCTCGTTAGTTGGGACACTCGTAAGTCAACATACCGCTGTATCTACAATATCTGTAATAGCTTTAAGGATTTAATGGTTAAATTGTACATTAAAAAATATATATTATAATTTAGTAATTTCTGTGATATTAATGTCAAAGTATTCTTTATTAATACACATTTGCTGCAGATAACTAAAAAATACAATGGGTGATTTAATTAGCACACATTTATTGCTAGCACTGAGAGGATGAAAGGATGGAGCTTATTTTTCCTCTCTTTCTCTCTGTCTCTCTATTTCTACTGAAAGTGACGGGTCACAGCTTTAGACTGGCTGTCTCAGAGTCTGCTGATAAAATCTAGTCATTTAATTTTTTTTTCATTTTGCACACACACACACACACATACACAATGTTATTGCTATATATTATATATATCATCTAAGCTTCAAATCAGCATACAGAAAAACATTTTCATTTTGGACAAAAGGGTGCAGGAGTTTAAGATACCCCTGTGTATCAGAGAGCGAGAGAAAGAGAGAGAGAAAGAGAGGAAGAGAGAGATGTTTTAATGTTTTTTTCTTCTCCTTTGTCTCAATATCAGTCTTTAATTGCCTGTCAAACACAAAACCTCTTTTATTCACCCGATAGCTGCTGTACGTTATAAATTAATCTGTCAATCACATCTCTCTCTCACTCTCTTTTTTTCTCTCTGTCTCTCGCTATTCATCTCTTGTTCTCTCTCTCTCTCTCTCTCTCACATTTCCCTACGAGTCTGATTAATGCTCTGGAGTTCATTTACTGACGTGCCGTATGCCAGACGCAATTAAATAAAGCAATAACTGAAAGAAAGCCACGGCCGCTTTGTTCTCCTTCTTTTTATTTTTTATTTTCCTCATGTAGATGAGATGATAAGTGACGTGTGCAGGGTGTGTAATGACTTTATAAAAGCGGTGAAAGTTCTCAGCCTCATTTGATACCTCTGGATAATATTTGTATCGTCCCCTAATGGGATGGGAAAGGGGGTGCAGTTTATGGACAGCTAAATTAAATAATAATAATAATAATAAGAAGAAGAAGAAGAAGAAGAAGGTGGACTCAAGTGTAAATGTATCTCACAAAGCTCCACTATCTCCATTGTTTGATCCTAACATTGCGATGCCATGCTGGTTGAATCGCCATTTGGTCTAATAATTGGACTGATTCTGTAAAGGAGTGGCAGCGCTTTTTTTTATCCTCCTGAGACTCATGATAGCAACATTCTGGCAGCTAAGACAGCTAATCCAGGTGTCATTGTTGCTTTTATAGATTCCGGATCTTCCATTGGGAAATCCTCGAGTTGTTTCCTGAACACACACCTGAAAATTTCACTGTGATTAGTTCAGTTCTTTTGGTTTCTGTTGGAATTTACCTCGTGCCCTTGTACCATGACACTAAATGAAACTGACAGTAATTGGTTGCTATGGACTCCAGACCTTTTGATGTCAGTCTGAAAATCTGCTTTTGTGAGTTCAGAACCAGCTACAGGGACATGAGAAGTGTCGAGTCTTTTTCAGATAACTCATGTCAAGTCTGCCCTTAACTCTAAAAAAATGGTTTAATCAATCACAGACACAGGGATCAACTCAGAATAGCTTTGCTTTCCGTCTTCCATAAATAGAGAGAGAAAATTAGTAAATATACTGTATATTATTAACCAACTTATGCATGAACCCAGACAAAATAAGCACCTTTGAATACACTTCATAAATGAAATAATATGCTTATATATTAATATAAGGAAGTCCATCTTATTTATAGACACAAATGCTGGCATGGGTTTCAGGTTGATTAATAACTGACACGTTCCGGTTACAGGAAGTGGTGGCTCACTGGTTAAGATGTTGGACTGATACCTAAAAGACTGGGATTTGACCAACAAGCCACCACCGCTGGGGCCCTGAGCAAGCCCTATAACCCACAATTGCTTAGGTGTATAAAAGAGATAAATGTAAATCACTCTGGGTGTCTTTCAAATGCTGTAAATGTACAGAAAGTAGGCTGGGTAAACCTTGTAGTCTCCGTCCAGTTGGTCATTCCCAATTAGGCATTCTAATGTTAACATTCACACCAGGAATTTCTGGAATAATACGCCTAATAATGGGTTAGCTAGTTTGGTTTGATTTTCTTCATATGCAGCCTCAGATCCAGTTATTATTATTCAGCAGTGTGTGGAATTTGAGCAGTTAAGCCTCAAGTGCTCAATAGGATAAACAAAATAAATGTAAGTTGCTCTGGATAAGGACGTTTGTAAAATGCCGGAAATGTAAACGAGTCAAAGGACTAGATAGAGATTAAATCACTAGATAGAGAATGCCATTTTGAATAAGGATGGAGTGCAGGAAGACCTTGTGATTTGGTATCTTCTACTCTCTGACTGACTAAACAGTGGGTAGAGCAGGGGTAGCTGGAAAACAAGGGAAACCTAGCACCTTAACCAAGGGTTACCCAGCACTGGGGGTCTATAGATTAAAAAATTATGGAGAAATAAAGCTGCCTCTTATAATGGAAAGACTGGAATCTAATCTTAGCTGCTGCCTTGACTTTATGGCGGCTCCTACACTGGGTCACTTAATGAGAATAAATTTATTGGCATGTCATTTCTGCAAATTGAATCTCAAAATCTAGGACAGTAAATGCTGAGAGATTGATTCTCTTTTAGTAGGAGACACACTTTAATCGATTCTCAATTCTCTGACTGTAGACCAAATCTACCGTCGTCAAATAACAAAAGAGCCGGAAAAGTTTTTACGCGACTCTCTGTTTGTTGTAAACAAGATAAAATCACGGAGGTGACGAGTTTGTTCCGCTTTCACTTTGTCCTGTTCTGTACTGAAAGCGTGGGAGCATCTGAGCGCTGCGTATTGGAGGTGTGTGGGTTTCAGTTTGCAGCTGTTGTTCCTTAGGAAGGAGCCCCCTTGATGTTGCGTGGGAGGTGTTGGTGTAGACGGTCAGACTGTATAGGCTGCTTCTCGGACCTTAGAATCATGGAACTGACTACAGGAGCAGAATTTATTCACCAAACCTCAGAGTGACTCAGAGTTCCCAACTTAAACCAGAATTTACTGCATTGATCTAAAGCACTGTATACCAGCAATTATGTTTAGTTCTCCAAGGCAGACGAGATTAACAGGAACAATAATATCAACCTAATGTAAGATACCTAATGTATCTACCTAAATGTCTACATACCCCTACCTTACTATCTCTACTTACCTACCTATATACCCCACCTACCTACTTACTATTTCTTACTGACTCTACCCCTCACCTACCTACATATCTATCTATATACCCCTACCTTCATACCCCATATCTAACCTACCTTCCTACCTACTCACCTGCCTATCCCTACCTACCTAAATATTTACATACCTCTACCTTACTATCTCTTACCTGGCTATATACCCCACCTACCTACTTTCTATCTACTGCTCCTACCTGCCTACCCGTACCTAAATTCCTACACCTACCTCCCTACACCTACCTACACCTATCTATGTATGTACCTCTACTGACCTACCTATCTATATATTTACCCTCTACCTAGCTACTCCAACCTATCTACAAACCACTACCTACCTACTTTCTCCTGCCCACCTAATTCTGCATAGCAACCTATATACCTAAGATGGGACAACCTAACAACCTAGATGGGATATGCGAAAAATGCATTTCATTGGCTCTGTACATGTAACTTGCACAATGACAATGAATTGAATATACTGAATATACTATATACTATACACCTACAGAGCTATATTATTGCACCCACCCTACCTGCACCTTCCTATCTACGCCTACATATCTACCCCAACACACCTATCTGCTCTCCTTTGCCCCTCTTCAGAGTCTCTTCATGTCAATGCTCATGATGTGATCTGATGTTAATAGAAAGTTTCTTCAGCGTGTGGGATTTGCTTCAGTACTGAGTAAAATGCTGAAACTCTGATCAGCACACAGAAGGCTTTTAGTCACGCTGTGTAATTTTCCATTTACAAAAGCAGATTTTTTCCATTATGATGAACTCATTTTGAGGACATCCATACACCACAATTAGAAGACAGAAACACACACACACACACACACACACACACACACACACACGTTTAGCACTGATGTTTACAGTAAAGGCTGGATATTCAGCTGTGCTGTGGCGTTTTGAGGTAACAGGAATTATCATGTTCTATGTGGGTTTTTTCACCATAATAACCATGATACATAAACACACACACACACACTATAGTTATACAGACTTCAGAAGGACATGTTGAGGCATACAAGAGCTAAATAAATAGATAGATAGATAGATAGATAGATAGATAGTGGGTGGCTCATGGTTAAGGTCTTGGACTGCCAATCCGAAGATTGTGGGTTTGATTCCTGCTTCACCAAGCCACCACTGTTGGGCCCCTGAGCAAGGCCCTTAACGCTCAGTTGTGTAAAAGGGATAAATGTAAGTCGCCCTGGATAAGAGCATCTGCCAAATGCTGTAAATAGATTTTCATAAGTGTTTTATATGTGGTAGATTGCTCTCATGCTGCTTGTTGACCATATTTATTTAGCCATCCATCCATCCATCCATCCATCCCTCTATTCTATTCTATTCTATTCTATTCTATTTGGAATTATTTATTTGTTTGGATATGCTGGAACTGTTTTAATATGTTTTCTAATATGCCATCCTCTCTCTCTTTCTCTCTCTCTATCTCTAATTCTGACACGTTGGACAGGTAGGTGTGTTTTTAGCCTCTTAAAATTTCAGAAATTATGAGTGTTTCCTCTGATTCCATGATTAGTTTGGAACACTAACTACAGGTTTCACTTTAAGGAAAGCAAGAGAGAGAGAGGAATAATGTGAAAAAGAGCGAGAAAGAGAGAAAGAGATAAAGTGAGAGAGAGCGAGAGATAAAGAGAGAGAAAGGGATAAAGGGATAGAGAGAGAGAGGTATAAAGTAAGAGAGAGAGAGAGAGAGAGAGAGAGAGAGAGAGAGAGAGAACGGGATAAAGCAAGAGAGAGAGCAAGAGAGAAGGAAAGAGGAATAAAGTGACGGAGAGTGATAGAGGCCAATTCAGTGTCAGGTTAAGCTAAAGTGCTCCAGAAATAACCGCATTTATTGCGATTTATCTGTATGATGTTCAGCACAGGAGCTGCTTCGGAGGTTTATCTCTCTCCCTCTGAGATCCGAAGCATCGGGTTGCCAGAAGCTCTGAATTTTTGGCAACCTCACACAGAATAACGCCGTTTGATCTTTTTAAACTTAAGAAGTCTGTTTAACTCAAAGAAAACACCAGCATTGTTTCTGACACACTTGAGCGTAGCTTTCACCGACACCTCTTTATCAAAGGACTTCCAGTTACCCCCTCGAGAGCAAATGTCCAGCTCCAAGTCTGAGGCCGGGGTTTCATGCCGAGTGCCTGCGTTTATAGATGAAAGCAGCTGGTGGGTTATAGACAGGGAGTAATGCCAGGTTGGACAGCAGACGCTGGGGCTCGATTTAAAGAGTGTGCTGCATTTTATAGAAGTAATTCAGGCGCTGAAGTAAAGAAGGAAGAAAGAAAAAATTTGTTAACAAAGAAAGAAAAATAAATGACTAAAAAAAATAAAGAAAATAAAGAAAAAAAATGTTGGAAAGAAAACAAATGAGAAAAAAAAGGAAAAAAAAAAGGAAAAAGAATATTGGAAAGAAAGAAAGAAAAAAGAAAGAAAGAAAGAAAAAGAAAAAGTCAGTATGTATTAAATGATTTAGCATGTAGATGGATTAATAGATGGAACGTACGAAAAGTGAGAAAAAGAAATACCTTACTTTTCCTTATCACCACATCTTCTTGACCTCCTGCTTGGAGAGGAAGTATGTGTAAAGATGTGTAGTAAACTCCTGCTGCTTCAGATGTTGGAGTGTTTCTACACACACTGCGTTTGTGTGTGCGTGCTGGATTTAATCGAGTTTCCGCTGTGTTATCAGATGAGCCTGAAGCAAAAAGCGGTTCATTTTATTACGATTAGGAATTTTAAGCTCGTCTCAGACTCAGAATGAAGATTTTGCTTTTTAATACATTTATTTCCACCTGAAGAATCTGTAAAATTATATTCGTTTTCTCCAGATGTTTTTCCAGGCACCTTCACAGAAATAAACGGTTGCCAGATTCACATTCATTATTCAGCAGCAAAGCACATCAAAGGTATGAAGGAAAAAAAGTGGGATAATGACGAGTGTCTCTTAAACAGGTCAGCTACAACAGCGCTTGTCTTTGCGTGTGTGTATGTGTGTGATGCATACATACACGGTCATATACACCCCAAACAGCAGCACCGTGCAGGTGTGTGTCATTTCTAATAAAGGGTTTGACATTTAGATGCTGGCTTCCATCAGGTCCAGGATAAAGGACCATACTGCGTTCAAGATGTCTCCTTCATTTTATTTCTATTGGCTGTTCATCTCACACTCTTTTATCTCCAGTAGCCATAATTAAAATCGCTGCACTAATGAAAAGCTATGACATTAAACAGCTCAGCGACTGAAGCCAACTGGAAGCCACACCATCGTTTACACTCCAAACATGGTAGAAATAGACCACCCGAGTGTTTAATGATCCCCTTCCTGGAGATCAATTAAAAACATGTAAATCTGTAAAAGACAGAAATTCCAGAAATTCCGTTTTTATATGCAGTTTTATTTTACACTGTTTGCTTTAGGCTGATTTTATGTGTGATTAATTCTGGCATTCCTGCAGTAGCTTCGCTCACTTCCACCCCTTTTGTTATCTCTAATTTGATCAGGTGTTTCTATGTGCCAGCGCTTTTAATTGGAATAATAGTGTGACATGCGTACAGCTCATCTGACGCTCCACGAATCTCCATATTTTTTCAATCCCGTAAATAAGAAACTTTTAATCATGCTGGTTGTATCGCTAACATTATGATGCTCTTAACCAGGTGTGTTGAGTATCCAAAATCTGTACTGAAGTAAAAGTACCAGTACTTATAAAAATAGTTACTTCTAAAATGAAAATGTTTTTCAATGTATAGAAGGGAAGAAAGGAAGGAAAAAAAGACGAGAAAAGAAAGAAAGAAATGTTGGAAAGAAAAAGAATGAAAAAAAAGGTTAAAAAAAGGATGAAAAATAAATGCTGGAAAAAAAGAAAAAAAATGTTAAAAAGAAAGAAAGACAAATAAATGTTGGAAAGTAAAAAGAAAGAAAGAAAGAAAGAAATATTGGAAGGAAAAAAGTCAGTATGTATTAAATGAGTTAGTATGTAAATGGCTAATAGATGGAAGGAAGGAGGGAGAGGGTTAAGCGTACAGTAAGTAAGAAAAGTAAGAAAAAGATGTTACTTGTTACTTTTTCTTATCACCACATCTCCTTGACCTTCTGCTTGTGTAAAGATGTGTAGTAATCTTTTATTCTTATCTTTTATTTACTGA
Organism: Bagarius yarrelli; assembly: GCA_005784505.1. Taxonomy (NCBI): domain Eukaryota; kingdom Metazoa; phylum Chordata; class Actinopteri; order Siluriformes; family Sisoridae; genus Bagarius; species Bagarius yarrelli. The sequence goes on from VCAZ01000011.1 coordinate 23,645, forward strand.
AGAAAGAGTAACAAAGTATCAGATGAAAAAACTACTAGAGTAATTAGTTACTCGTTTCTTCTGATCTCATTGACACGAAGCAAAAACCCCTAAATTTCAAACGAGTTTTCACATCCCGTCTCCTCTTTGTTCTGCCTCCGATAACACACACACGTATGGTTAGCTATCTTTGTGGGGACTCTCCATAGATGTAATAGTTTTAATACTGTACAAACTGCATTTTCTATCCCCTAACCCCTAACTCTAACCCTAACTCTAACTCTAACTCTAACTCTAACCCTGAACCCCTAACTCTCTAACTCTAACCCCTAACCCTAACTCTAACCCTAACTCTAACTCTAACTCTAACCCCTAACTCTAACCCTAACCCCTAACTCTAACTCTAACTCTAACCCTAACTCTAACCCTAACCCTAACTCTAACCCTAACCCTAACCCTAACTCTAACTCTAACCTCTAACCCTAACTCTAACTCTAACTCTAACCCTAACTCTAACCCTAACCCTAACTCTAACCCTAACCCTAACTCTAACTCTAACCCCTAACCCTAACTCTAACCCTAACCAGAAACTTTCTGCTTTTGTACCCATGTGGACCTCAGTTTTGGTCTCCACTGTGACTGTGAGTCCCCATGAGTCTGTGTGTATTAAGGTTTAGGTTTCCACCAGGATGTATAAACCCATACACACACATACGTCTTCCTCTGCTTCAGCCATCATCTTCCACTTAAACACGTGCTAAACTTAAGCAGCAGATTCGTCAAGCCTTTTGTGAAGCAGCCTCTTCAAAGTCTCACGAGATTTTCAAACAATTCCTATAAACTAATTATTTAAAAAATCTCATATTTATTACCGTTTGTCAGTAACAGAGGAACGACACCAAATGTACTGTGGTGAAGTTAAAGTCAATATACTTTCAATATACTTAAATTTCAATATACTTAAGTCATTATCATTACATCTACTCTAAAAGTAAGTTACTCAAACATTATTCTTGTGTAATTGTAACTCTACCTCGTTACTACCCACATCTGCTCTTAACCGCGTATGTCCTGCACTGTTGCTGGAAACGTTTCAGGTGCAGGAAGCTGAGATTTTTTGGTAGTGGTGCGTTGCTACATAACATCGATTTCACAATTCCTCACCAATTAAACCAATCTTTTTGTTTTATTTTCAGTTTCTATGTCTCTGTATGTCACTAATATAATGTTTGTAGTAACTTTTCGAAGTCGATCTTCAATGTCACAATCAAGCTAATGCATTTCTCTTATGGGTGCAGGGGCGCCGCTGAGGGGGAATGAGGTTAGGACGATTCAGGCACTTTGGGGGCCTCCAGAGATCTCAATTTCAAGGAGCTTTATTGTCATTAGAGCCAAAAATAGCAAACGCAGTACACAGTGAAATGAAATAACGTCTCTCAAATTTCACAAAACAACAAAGAGCCCTTGAACAGATCTCTCTCTGAACAGATCTGCTTTATTAGTAGTAACAGTGCAGAATGGGTGTGGTAATGGGGCCCAACCTCAAATTCTTGCAATGCTATCAGCGCCACTGTATGTGTGTAACATATGTAGTCGCAGATCTGCAATTAAAAAAGCAGCATGTGATGCGGTCGGTACAAGTAGATGGGGTTATTGTTGTTCTGCTGTAGCTCTTCTTCAGTCTCTCTCTCTCTTTGTTTCTCTCTTTCTCTCCCACTCTCTCACTTTATCTCTCTCTCCCTCTCGCTCTCTTTTTCTCTCTCGCTCTCTCTTTCTCTGTACAGACAGTTTAATCCTCTTTTTTCTGAAGCTGGACATTGTTCTGAGCTGAATGCTGCTATAACAGCACACACTACTGCACACACAAAGATGACTATTATTGAATTAAATGATAGTAAGCCTGGGTAAAACAGGATGTAACGAAACACACACACAGAGCAGTAAGCAGCTTGTTTAGGGTTTGACAGATTCATTTACACTCTTTTGTAGTGTGTGATGAAGGGCTATTTATAGCGCTGTTGCTGCCAGACGCTTCATTCGGACCCTTTTATACGAGCGGATTGTATGAGAAGATTGAACAGTAACAAAAATGTACAACATAATTATTATCTGATTCTCCTTCCATCCAAGAATCAAACTCACGACCCATCATTTGATGAAGATTGTAGTTTTTTTTGCCATTTTTGGAATTTGATTGATGCTCCTATTCAGACTGATTTACATATGTGTTTTTTTTCAACTCCCTGAGCAGTTGAGGGTTTAAGAGCCCTGCTCAGGGGCTCAGCAGTGGCAGCTGTCCAACACATTAACCACTAAGCTATCACTTTCCAGTTTAAGTGATAAAGAGCGGTGATGTGAGAAAGAGAGAAAGGGGTGGGATTGGAAAAAACTCAAAGTGCTACTCACACATTGTAAGTACATTTTAGCTAGTTGGTTAAGGTGTTGAAATGCTGATAAGAAGATCATAGGTTTGATCCCTGAATGATGAAACAAGTCACATGATTAATGACATGAAGGACAGACATGGGTTCAAACTGCGTTAGCTTTAGCATCACTGCAACTCGATAAAGAACTGCATTACTCCGAACCGAATCCGAACAGACACCAGAGCCGACCATCAATACCAAATCAATGACAGCGCTAATTTATCAATTAGCTTCATTAGGCTCTTGAAATTAACACAAGTTCCCCCCACGCCCACCTCCACCCCCACACTTCAGTCTCAGCTAGTTGAACAGCAGCGATAGATGTTCATTAATCAGCAGTGATTTGCTCTGTAACTAGACCGAAACAATTAACTTTAATTTCAACAAATTTGCTGGCTGCATGTCAAAGGTGTAAATGATCACAGTATTGCATGAATTTTTCATGAGACATCAGTTTCCAGGCATGTAATCTATGCACTGTAATGAAGTGTTTAAAGTGTGTGTGATTCTTCAGGCTGCTTTAGGCTCGGTCCGATCTCCAGCGGTGCCGGAGGTTTAATCTTCTGGGAAACCGTTGGATTTAGCAAGCTTTTGCCTGAAGCTGCCGCATGGTTTTCCATTCCTGCCTCACACCTCGTCAGAGCATTCGTTCACACGGCAGAAATAGTTTCTAGAAATAGTCCATCCTGCAAAACTCACTTTCAGTGAGAGAAAGGTAGAACATGTGAAAAGGTTGCTTTCGGTTAGTCTTGATGTTCCTGTGAAAAGCTGTTTTTATGCTTCTCAGCCAGTTCCACTTCCTTTTAACCGGAAGCCATTTTTACACCACACAGTAACAGGTCAAACAACACAAAGCTCCTTATCGGCTTTTGTTTCACACACAAAGACTCGAATGCTGATAAAAACAGACACAGAATTAAAAAAGGTCCAAAGGTTTTCATTCAATGCTGGTTTAAAATATGAAGAATTCTTTGGATGGATTGTGTCTGTGTTTTGTGCAGGTGTTTAGCCCATGTATGTTTAAACTGGGCTTAGTCCCGACCGGTGGTTTTAGCATACTGGTGTGACTTTAATAATTAAACACAGTGGGTTGGCAGTGTGCTTTTTAGTAATATTACAGTATATTTATTTACTTTTAAACACCATGCCAGCATCAAGGTTATTTTCATGCCGATTACACTCATATGCCTAACATACATGTTTATGACTGTGGGAGGAAACTGGTGTACCCGGAGTAAACACACACATGCACAGGGAGAACATGAACACAGAAAGGCCCCTGCCCAGGAATCCAACCAAGGACCTTCTTGCTGTGAGGCAACAGTGCTAATCACAAAGCCACCGTGCTGACCTATACTATATTTATTAAGCACAAAAGTTCTTATAAAAGAGGAGCACCCCATTAAAACACTAAACGTTAGTCCATTTGAAGACAAATAAAGCTTGGCTTAATTTGTAACTCAGCTTTATGTTGATGCCATGCTGTTTGTGACCACCTAACCACCTGATGTCATGGATGTTTAGATGATGCCCTGCCAGACCACCAAGGGAAACAGGACCTTTTGGGATATTAACCGATGCTGATTGTGGACTTTATAAAGCATTGGATTGTAAAAGATTTGCATGTGCAACCAACTTCTTAAGCTTTAATTGTAACACATGAAGTTGCCTGCACGTGCAAATATTTTCCAAACCAAAGCTTTAATACAGTCGACACTCTGCTGGTTCTGCTGGGTTTAGTTATGCCCCATGCTGTTATATGTGATAGAGTAAGAAAAGTTTCTCTATAACGTTATACAACCACAGAAAGGTTATGGTTTAGCAATAAGGCAGAGGCGTTTCCTCTAGAGGGGAAGCAAACCTCGGTGGAAGGTCATGTCAGATTGATGGATTAGAGAAATGGACACACAAAATCTGGCTTTGATGTTACTCATCCACTTAATATATCTAAAGCATTCACCTCTGATTACCTCTGCTCCAGTAAATCAAGCCCCCCTGCCTGGATAAAGAAAGAATTCATGTGGAAGAAAAAAAAATCAAGAACAATCCAGCTGAAAAAATCACTAAAAGTTTGGTGGTACAGTGTTTACCTCTTTTAGCTATGAAATGAGATCACTGAGTTAAAAAATGAGAAAGCTATAAAAAAGGCTTTGCATCTACATTACATTTACATATGTTAGAAGAGCAATGTACAAAAGTGCTTTAAGTCTCATCATTAAACAGATCAATACTCGTCGGTTAAATCACAAGACAATGTGTCACAATCCAAAAAAACTGTTAAAAAGGGCAGCATAGATAAAAGTATCCTTTTAAGGACAAATGCTGGGTATTTTAGAAAGAGACATGTCTTTAATTGTCTCATGAAGGCAGTCAGTGACTTGTTCTGACATTGATGTTTTTTCCACCATCTTGGTGCCCAAAGAAAAAGATCTTGATGCATCTTAGGGGATGGTGGGACCAGTCGAGCGGTGCTTTTGGACATGAAGACACAGGGTACTGCAGGGAGTAATTGGTGCTTTAAGGGTGCTTCTCCAGTTTTGGCTTTGTAGGTGAGCATCAGTGTTTTGACTCCAGTGTGCAGCTACTGGAAGCTAGTTGGGGGATTGCAGCAGTTTTGGAAGGTTAAAAACAACTCATGCAACTGCATTTTAAATCATTTGCAGAGGACAAATTGCGCTCAGAGGTAAACCTGCCAGGAGCAGGTAGTTGCTGTAGTCTAGTTTAACAAACACAGAACAGGCTGCACAAGAAACTAAGTGACCCAAGTGTTTAAGAAGGGTAGAATCCTATAAATTAGGAACATGTGCTTTCAGAGCCAAATTATACAAGAAAAACAGTCATTTACAAAACTCAATGATTTTGCATCTTTTGATTTTGTACATGTTAAATAATATTTTCAAAAGACTTTTTTAAGATTAAGTACAGGAAGCATCAAAGGAAAACTTTTGTAGGAACCAAAGAAACTTTGGATAAGTAAAATAACTTTAAACTAATTAGATGTTCGTCTTACATGAGTTTTCTACATCATGCTGAAGGGGATGAATCTAATTGAAGAGTGTCAGATGCTCTGATCCAGAACAACATACACTGCAGTGTCAGCTTAATGGGTCTGGAAATTTACAATCTTTCAATCAGCATTCATTAAACATCTTAACATCCATCAACAATCCCCTAGATGTTTGTTATAAAAATACTGCTGACAATCTGTGTCTTTTATAATGCGACCCAGGCGCATCACTTTGACTGATTAGTCTATAAATAATGTCAATCTCATTATCTGTGGTAGATTTGAGAAATTGAGGTCAGTGTAGATGATTTTCCCAGCATTCTTTGTTTCTCTAAGGAAGCACAGCTGCTAGACACAAAACATAGCGATTGTGACACACCCTGAAGAAAGAGTGAGGCTCATGCCATCTGTCGTGTGCAAACATTACACTATTTATTTGTTATTTCTAGTTAATGATGGCTAAGGTTATGAATGATCCAGGGTTCATCCTGAGAACACTAGAGGTAATAAAAAATATAGTTAGTATGGAGGAGGGTAGCATTGTACACACACATTTTCACATTGAAACGAACCAGAAACGAGACAAGGAGACAGATGCACATGCAAAAATACTGAGAAGAATTGTTACAATTAAGTATTGCTACAAAACCGGATGGGCCCAAAGTGATTTTGGAAGACCAGGAAAAAACAGTAAGACAAACCCTTGAAGGAGCCATCATGTTATGCTCTATGTTCTCTTTGGGCGGTCTGGTTGGATAAAGTCTCAAACATCTGTAATATACACACTGCTTCACACCTAGAGGCAACTTAAAATAGCTTCGCCTATGAGGGAGAAAATGCTGAGCTAGGGATCCCTCAATTCTGCATTTGATGCTATTGTGATTCTCAAAGGGTTCTTTCTACAAAAACCTAGAATATGCTTACTATTTATGGCTAGTATTAACAGAACCAAGGTGTTTACCTTCATTATCCCGCCGTCGTCTCTGAATTAGTCACTGAATATTGATAGTGAAAATTGCAGCATGATTTAGTGTGAGATTTTGGCCCATTTTTACCGCTAAACTGCACCTCGAATTCACACTGTCTGAGTCACAAGAGCGCTGAATCACTGACTTCTAGAGACACACTGCTTCAGCAAACACCGACTCACAATATGTCCTCCTCCATCTGGAGAGTTTAAGAAGACTTGGAAAACTTTAAACTGGGACTTTTTTTAAAATTTAAAACTCAGTATAGGGCATGGTACAAACGGTCCTGGGCAGCTCTAAGGAAAAATGGTAGCTTAGTTGTTAAGATGACATAGTATATAACAAATGAGGTACATATGTACATGAACATTAAATTAATTTATATTACCATAATCATACTATACAGTTCACAATCACTCCCAAGCTGTCACTGATGGGCCCCTGAACAAGGCCCTAACTTCTCAGTTTAAATAAAATAAAATGAGATAAATGCAATTTATGACAGCTTATACCGAGTGCCAGAAAAATAAAACTCCTATGAATTTTTATAACTTATGTCAGAGTTTTACATTAATAATGTCACATTTCTTTAAAGTAAGATTGGAGGCAAGGGACTACCAATCAGAAAGTCATAGGACCACTACTGGGCCCCTGAGCAAGACCCTTAACTACTTAGTTGTATGAATGGATAAATGTAAGTCGCTCTGGATACTGAAATACTAAAATGTAGTTTACCTTTGTAATGGATGACAACAGACCTGTTGCATCATCTGACATTCTATCTGTTGAAGGTTGGCGAAGACACTTGAGGGCCTTGAAAGACACTAATGTTCTTTGGCCACTTCAGCAAATGTGGAAATTGTACAGTGAGTTTGTGTTATTTTCACTAGATTACAGGATTGGAGCACTAGTGGAGTCCCAGGGCTACAAAATAGTTCAGAAATAACATAATGAGCAGACAGATCCTTTCCTTTCAGCATTTGTGGCTAGACAAACCAGGGTGATGCAATGAGTGATAAGTCCACACCTTAACGATCTGCTGTCCATTTAACCTGGAAGCGAGAAACTGTAGCAGGATCTACGACCTTCCCAGCGGACCTGCTGTCGACGTGTGCTAAAATAACATATAGCTTAGTGTCTAAATGATGCAACCAAACACCCTTTCTGCCTTATCTTTCCAGTGAATCAGCTGAATGAGCCTCTGCTGTGCTAGCGGACATGGCAAGGGACATTTTCATCTGTGCATTGGCAGCTTTTTTAGATAGATTGCTTTGAGGCCATCTACCGTAGAATGACTCAATATCTTTACAGCCCAGCTCTATAAAACGTCCTTCTGAGTCCTGGATCTACAGCAGCACTGAGAATGGTTTAATTCCCACTACTGCCTGCAGCTAATGCTTACTTAGATGAACCATGACACCGTGAGAAAGCAACATAAAATGGCCATAAAACCAAACAATTTAAAATCTTGCCTTTGAGACAAAAAGACATATCAGGAGGATTTTTGGAAGATGATATACAACAAACCTAATATTGGAACAAAAGATTCTAAAACTCTAAGAAAGTTTTATGTCAAGATTTGTTAGATCAGGCTAGGTAAGGGTGGTCCCGGGTGATGGCAGTAAACAAAGATGAATAGAGATGACACTTGATGCTGAAGCAGTTTAGACAGTTTGGTTGGCGTTGTATAAATAGTGGAGAGCTGTTGTTGTTGTAGTTGATCTCTGACAACCCGCCCCTTGAGCACATACACACAAACACACAGCCTATTCAACTCATGCTTACCTGCTGCATCCATGGTAACAAGTCTTCTTCCATGAAATAGCAAAGTGGAAAATACAAGTGCAGGGCAGAGTTTCTTAAAGAAACAACGGCTCAAAAACATCCCAACATTTTTGTCATTTGGCAGACAACCTTCTCCAAAAAGACTTATACTAACATCTTAATCAGTGACCTAACCCTTCCCAAAACAGTTAATTACCAGATTGGAATTGCCTTTGCTTGGGTACACCAGATTACAGTGGTAAATCAGGCATCCTTGACCTTGTGTAGGTTTCCTGAGGGTCGTTATATTCATGATTGGACCTGGGGTATAAATTGTAAAACATTATTTGCCAGTACTTGTTTTTTTTTTTATTGATTGTTTTGCTTGGCCTTCTAGGTAGACTTTTTAATCATACTACCCTCTTATCACTTTGGAAGAAATCTAGCTTTAATCTTTAATTTAATTTATTTATTTTAGTGTTGGACTGGATACAGCTGTGCTTTAACAAACACCTTTATTATCCCACTCCTAAACCTTACAGCATTCAAGTGCAGCTCAGTGGTTAGATTGTTGGACTGCTTCTAGGTTCGGTTTCTAGCACCACTGCTGGGCCCATAAGTAAGGCCCCTAACCCTTAACTGCCCAGGTGGAAAAGAATAAAGATAAGGTAAATCTTATTAAGCACATCTGCTTAATGCCAGAAATGTAAATGTAACTGTGAATAAATGTGTAAGGCTTTAGGTTATCGAATAAAGAGACTCGCATGCTTGCAACCATACCACTGTGAGAAATCAACCGATCTCGAAAACTAGACAAAACTGCTTCTAGTTGGTACCTGGGAAACTATCTGGGATTCCCAGTTGCTGTTTTTGTAGGAAAACGGTAGCGCAGTGGTGAAGGTGTTGAACTACTGATGGGTTTCTGAGCAAAGGTCTCAACCCTCAACTGCTGGTTGGATAAGTAAATGAGATAAATGTAAGTCACTCTGGATAAGGGTATCTGTTAAATGCTCATGCTCAGTCTGCAAGATTTATCAGAGCAGCACGATAAGTTTCAACCTGCATCATTTACTTATTAAAGCTTTGATCAAAACTGACATCTCAGCCGTGTGAGTCATGAAGCAGAATCTGGTGTAACAGGCAGATCTTTTTATTCAGACCCCAGGCTACTAGTGCCCTTTCATTAAAACACACTGTTAATAATGTTCTAGCTATAACGATGAAAGGAGTACAAGCAGGCCGATTTAGCAATTAACGTCACACCTGTATATTCAGCTGTATATTCGACATGGCACAAAGGTTACTTGCTACAGAGATTTAATACCGCGTGATGCAGCGTGTATGACTCTGACGAGCGTAGGAATGCATTAACAATAGCAAAAGATACAAAAAATAAATAATGCGCATGGTGGCTCTTAGCACATTTGTAAGGGGTGATGCAAATAAAACCGTTGCATTTGATTTTGAGTGGCATTTTAACTCATTCCTATTAGTGTATTCTTCAAAATAAAAGACAAAATGCACAAAAAAGGAATGTAGTAAAACAGATTTCCATTTTTTAAACATTTTCGGGTGCTTTGTCAAGATCTGCCCCAGGGACTGTGCTGTTCTTGAGGGGAATTAAAACTGTTCATTGGAAAAGACAGAGTGATTTTTCTTTTTATTTAAAAGCCCCTGTTTTACATTTTACCCCTTTTCTTATCCAAAAAAGTAGTGTAAATGAGTTAATGACCGTTTAAAGAGAAAACAGAGAAAATTTCTGAAAATATGTCCAAGCTAGGGTTACGTTAGGCTCGTGGGACATAGTGAATAATGAGAATGATTCCAGACAATATAAGATGATCTGTTGCAACATGCATAATGTTGGATAACTGATTTCTTCTGATTTCTTCTTTATCTAAAGCTCAGTCCTCTGGTCTTAGAGTAAAAGTCTTCCAAGTGGTCAACTTCCAAGTGATCTCTAGATCTGATAGATTTGTTTAATCTGATCTAGAGGACTTGTCATCTTATTATATACTGGGTGGGGAAAATGAACTAGCCAATATTTAATGCCTATTGAACTTATAGTATCTCTGGAGTTGTAATAAAAAAGTGTTGAAATAGACAAGGGTAAATAGGATTTCAAGCTTCATGCATTCGAGGACTTGGAAGCACAGATTCATGGGGTTCTCAGCAATATCCCAAACGACTTCCTCCTGCCGTTTGAAGAAACTGCTTGATGGCACCGTTGCCTTTGTTAAAGATCTACCCACCCTGTGGCTACTAGCTTCAAATCCAGAGATACTTTATTTTATTTTATACAACTGAGCAGTTACGGGTTTAGGCTTGCTTAAAGACCCAACTGTGACAGCTTGGCAGTAGTAGGAATTAAACCAATGATCACTAGTCCAACACTTTATTCTCAGAGCTTCCCTAGTTTAAATCCTCTCTCAAAGACTAGAGGTCTATGAAATAAACCTAAAACCTGTCTTCACTATGCAATAATGTAAATTACACCATATTAAATTTTCCCCTTTTATCCTCTGAGCTGGACATTTCTTTACAAACGTGATTTCTAATCGAGGCTTCAGGAATCCCAAGGACATTTTCAGGACCAGAAAGGTCGACCTCTGCTATAAGGAATTAAACCCACCAGCTATATGGTGCCCCTCCCCCCTGTTTTTTGAGCCCAGTGATGGATTTTTTAGCCCTTTAACACTGAAGGTCTCGGATATAAGAAGAAATAAATGAAAAGAAAAATACAAAGAGACAAAAAGATGAGGAAAGAAAATGAAATGAGGCAGGCTTTTTTTTCAAATAGAGGGAAAGGGACACCGGAATAAAGACCTTTTGAAAAAAAATCCTTGGTTGCTTGCTCTAAGATTACCTTGACACATCCTGTACTGAAGATCCCGCGACCAAGGTCTAACACAGAGACAGACACACACCATTGCTTTATATTCCAGGACTGGAATAATCTATATTTGATTTAGAGGCCAGTCATGGGGTCAGAAAGGAGTTAATGACCTCTTCTACACAGGCTAAAGGGCTAATTTCCTATTGATACACTTACATTTACGGCATTTGGCAGACATCCTTATCCAGGGCGACTTTTCTCTTTTAACATTTTCCCCCAGTGGTTTAAAGTTCATTGTGTCATTAGATTTGGTGCTTTTATTGGTTCTTGGTTGACGGTACTCATAGGAAAAGTCACACTGGACGTATAGTAATTTAAGAGTCTTAAATGTTCTGACACTGCCAGGATTTCATCTGAGAAAAATATTGAGCGCAACGACCATTAATTGGCTGCCGGGAAGCAACTAAAGTTCAAAGACATCAGATTTCAGGGTAGGGTTAAAGGTACCCTTTAAGGTTTCGAAATGTGTTTCAGACAAACAAATCGTAGCTAAAACCACACAGTATAAGCTCATTTAGCATATAGAAATAAATTGCCTAAACACAGACACTATCGGTGCTGGGTGCAGCAAGAGTCTCTAGTGTTTGGTGTTTGACCTAAATGTCTTGAAAGAAATCAATCAATGGATTTGTAATATGGCGATATTCTGCTCTGTAGCTCAAACACACAATTAGTTGAAGGTCATGACTTTTTGGTTCGGTGTAATTTAAGGGATCAATATTCAGCTGGTGTCTTCAGGTGGGAATTTGCAAGAAAAAAATTTGTTTCCTTGCTGGACTTTCTCTCATTGTATCTTTTGTTTTTACTATTTTGTCTCTGTCTCTTTCCCCTAGAGGAAAAAGAAATAGACCAGGTTAAGTCATGTGTTACAAATCAGGTCAGACAGAAAACTCAACAGACTACCAACCACCGGCCCTAAAAAACATCTCCTTTCCTGAATGAATCTAATGTCCCCAGAATGAGTTTCCACACGATCGGCTGCAAATAGGAAACTACAATATTAACCTCACATGGTGTGGAACAACGAATAATCAATTAGTCACACAGTAAATTAGATGGTGAGCTGTGAGGACAGGAGGAGACGAGGAGATGATGTTGATCGACTGTAGAATTCAAATGAAGATTGAAGAAGAGTGGCAATAAACACGCGTTCATTTAAAAGTTATAACAAACTCTGGGTAAAATTTTAAAGCTGATTGAATAAAGTTTTCGGCTTGTGAGTCTTTTGAAATGATGAACTAAATGGTAATTATTATTAAAAGAATTAAAAAGCATGAAATAAAAAACAGGGGCAGGATGGTGGTTTAGTGGTTCGCACTGTTGTCTTACAGCAAGAAGGTTCCGAGTTCGATTCCCCCGCAGGGGTCTTTCTGTGTGGAGTTTCTATGTTCTTCCCGTGCTTTTGTGGGTTTACTCCGGGTTTTCCAGTTTCCTCCCACAGTCCAAAAACATGTATGTTAGATTGATTGGTGATTCTAAATTGCCCACAGGAGTGAGTGTAGGTGTGTAATGGACTGGCGACCTGTCCAGAGTGTACCCCTCCTACCTTTCGCCCTTTCAGAGACAGCTGGGATAGACTCCAGCAGATCCCCGTGACCCTGAGTAAAAGAATGAGTAGGTATAGAAGATGAAAGAATGGATGAAATAAAAAAAAAATGTGTAGATTATACGTGGATGGACTTTCCCACAGATGTCTGTCAGTATTGTCATCGTTGATGAGCTAGTCAGGGTAGTTACCCCAACCAGGATCTAGCAAAAACAGCAGGTAGAAAAGCTTCTTACTTTAACTTAGATTTTTAACATTAAAAAAAGATAGACAGAAACCTCTTCTGTTTCATCAGTGTCTGTCTTTTCTCTGTCTCACACTATTTAACTCCCTTCATCTCTGAAGTCTGTTTTGACAGTGATTCATAAACACAGTGTTATTCAACAGACTCCTTTTTTTTCTTCGCCTGGCTCATCATCTTGTTCGTCCCCTGGTTCAGTGGAGTGAAGTAAAACTTAACTGTCAGGAATAAAACAGAAAGGCTAGTAAACAGCAGAACCCGCTGCAGAGCAGAACGAAACCCCGGCGCTCAGAATGAAATGGTGCTTTCAGAGAGCAGGTGTGAAGACAGACATCTTAAGATGATATGTCTTGAAAGCAAGAATATTCTGTCTGATATTTGTGAGTAGCGGCAATTCTAATCCTTAACCCTTAACCCTAAATCTAACTCTAACCTTTTCCTACAAACACCTCCATACACAATTGATTTATATTTAGCCATTCCCACCAAACTTCATTAGGACAATCTCATCATTCATCGATTTATCCGTTTTTGTAGAACTTATCCCTACACAAGGTTCTGAGTCTGTAATCTATCCCAGGGGAATCAGGGCAGTTGTGCTGGATGCTGTGGCAATTTATTTACATTTCTGGCATTTTGTAGACCCCATTATCCAGTGTTAATCTCATGTTTTTATCCAACTAAGCAGGTTATGCCCAAGGGTCTTGCTCAGGGGTCCAGCAGTGGCAGCTTGGTGGTATTGGGATCTAAACCCTGTTTTTTCAATCATTAGGATATGACCTCCTAATTCATCAGAGAGAAGAATTCCCTGCTAATATTCACATTCACAACACATGCCTTTGGACTGGGGAAGGAAGTCAAAGTACCTGAGTAAAAAGTTATTAAGCACAGAGAGAACCTTCACACAAAGAGTAGAGGCAAAAGGAAGGGTGTGAGGCAAACCCCCGAAGCCACCCAACCCATTACACACTGTGTAACCAACACTAATAGAAATTTCTGGACACAACTCTCTGTGGTCCATGAAAATACAGACGATGGTGATATGATGGAAAGGGAGCGACATGGACAGGTGCAGATGGTTGTGCCAGTCGACCCTGCTAACGGCTCCTTCTCAGAGAGGTCTGCAAGCAGGAAATTACATTCCTGACAAGACAAGATGGAGTGCAGAAAAGCTAAGAAAATAAAGAGATAAAAAAAAGTTTTTATCAAGCTTAAGGCACCAAACAGGCAATGTTAAAATTTTAAAGAAGGAAAGAACACCTGTGGACACACTGCTGTGCTCCATCTGCTGGCTTGGTCTATACCTTTTTATTTTTTAAGAACTCCGCCGGTTCCCTTTCTGCCTCACTGCAATCTGACTGGAATACGGGACTGTTCAATGATGCAGGATTCAGACCCAGCCAAGGACACACTGTGACAGACTGCATGATGCATCTCGGTTCCGTCATTTCCTTCATCCTCTCGCTGTGTTTGTATGTGTTTGTAGCTGGACGGATTGGAGTATAAAAATGAGTGGGGGTCATGTGACAGGGCGCAGGGCACAGTTTCTCACGGAAGCTTCAGCAACAGTGCCAAATAAACAAAGCAGTGCCAAGATGTCCCTGGAGAAGTGTGCTAGAATAACACGCTTACAGTTTGAATGGCAAAAACACAAATCATGATGTTCCACTTGTTCAACACCTGTGCCTCAGATAGAACCTTAATCCGCTTAGATCCTTCAAAGTTTTAAACAGGGTTAGTTGATTTGGGTTTAGGTAGATAACTTTTTTGAAGAGCAAACTGATCTAAGCAGAAACAAATCTGCTAAAGGGATAGCTTATCATTTAATGTGCTAGACTGCTGATTGGAAGATCATTAGTTTAATTCAAAGCACGATCAAGATGCCACTGCTGGGGCCCCTGAGAAAGGCACTTAACCCTTAACCCTTAACAGTTTCGTCAGTTAATAAAACAAGATAACTGTAAGTCGCTCTGGATAAAGGCATCTACCAAATTCCAGCAATGTAGATACAAGGTTTTTGAGGTGCTTCTGGAGGTCTATAGAAACTTTTCAGATTGAGGAACATCGACTCCTCTAACCTTCCCTTCATTGGGAGAGTTGACAAGTAATGGTCTGCTTATATCGAACCAACAAACAGTTCATCATGAAGCAGTGGAGGAGCAGCAGAGCACTGTTTCTTCTCACCGGACTCCACAGATATAAATCTGCAGCCATATTTAATTTCATGTCAGCAAAAACTCAGTCAATGTCAAGTTCAGCTGAAGAGCCAAAAAAGTAGGAGGTTTTAAATTACAGGGCGATTTTTAGGTTATTCTTTACTGACACTGGATGGAAATGAATGTTCCAGAGGTGAGCAGCCAGTATTTTATACTTCAATATGCCAAGCGTAGAAGAAATATTGCTTGCTAAAACACTTTTTGATACTGGCTAAAAGACGAGCAGCCACAATCTTCTGGTTGTTTAATAAAAACAAAACAAACAGTTTAAAATTGTGGAGTTAATAAATGATGTTAATGAAGCTTATCATACTAGAACATCTGTCAGTACTACACCCACAAAAGCTAATTAAAAAATGAAACCAGTGATACTGCAGGTATGATTACATCATCCCGCCCCTCTGAGTGTTAAAGCTCTGCAGTAGAAATGTAGTGTGGATCTGGAAAACATACAGATAAAATTCATCTCAACAAATGTAAGAATATTATGTCTGATTGCATTGCATGTTTAGATAGTAAAACAGTAGTGAATCTTCCATTAGATCTTCTCATAGATCTTTTAACGAACCTTCCACTGACCTTTCTTTAAACTGTCATATATGTAGTAGTAGACAGCACTAGACAACTTTCCATTGGTGTCTGTCTCTACATCTTTTATTGAAGTAACTACTGAACCAACCAACTACAGGACTTCCACTTTTCTAACCGTTTACTTAAACTTACACTGAACCCTCTGCGGCCCTTCCACAGAAACGTTCACAAAACCTTCAGCTGAACCTTCTTTGGAACCTTTTACTAAACTGTGTACTAAGCTTTCCTCAAATCCTTTTAATAAACCTTCCACTGAGCCTTCACCCAAATTTTCCAATGAACTTTCCAATGACCTTCAGTTTAACCTTCTACCGAACCTTCCACTAAAGCTTCCATTGAATTATCTACTGACCTTTATCGGAACCTTTCACTTTACCTACCTAATTTCAACCTTCTACTGAACCTTCTATTGAATCTTCCAATGACCTTCATTTAAACCTTTACGTGAACCCTCCACTTGACCTACCACTGACCTTCATTTAAACTTTCTACTGAAACTTTCTACAGATTTTTCTTATTTCAATCTCCTTGGAATCTTTCATTCAAATGACATTACCCCCAACAATCCCAACCTTCTTCTTCTGCTGGATGTTTCACTGATGCTGTGCTTTTTGTCCATCTGACTAACCGAAATCCAACTTTAAAGGCAATTTGAGCAGGAATGAATTCCTGCCCATAGTTTTATTTATTATATTGGATTTATTAATGATTATTAGGACGGCCTTCACGCAGTGAAACAGAAAATGTTTCTTCTGGCACATAGAGATTTAAACGCTGCTCCGGTTATTAAATGTTTTGGAGATTATAGCAGCGCTGCGGATGGAGAAGAAGAGGAGACCCGGTGAGAGATTTTAATAACAATAAAATATCACCTTGGATATTTATAATAAAGAAAGAGAGACAGAGTCTGTGTGTGTGTGTGTGTGTGTGTGTGTGTTTTCTCTTGTTTTCTTCTCATATATCTGTTGGTATTGACAGCATGATGAGTGCTCTCGCTTTCTCTTCATTAGAATGACAATGATTTGTGTCTGTTCTTTGCCGTGTAGAAATATCTCGAGCCACGAATGCCATGAGCGCCATGCAATTTGTTTCATTTCCCCAGCGAGCTGCGACTCTTCATAAATCATAGAGGGCCAATAAATAAAGCTTTAAAAATGACGAAAATATCACTTGATGTGTATGTAATGGAACCGGGCAGTTTGTAATAAAACACCAAAACTTCATTTACATGTCCATTAAGCTAAAGCATTTTTTTATATATTTATTCTTTATATATATATATTTTTTCAAAGTAGACGAGTTTTAATAAGAACAGTGTTTAAAAAAAAAAACAGATTTAGTGGAAGTGTGTAACGCAGTGGTCAAGGTGTTGAACTGCTTTTTTTCAGAAAATCTTGGTTCGATTCCCAGAATCCCAAAGTTGTTCTGGGCCCCTGAGCAAGACCCTTAAACCCTCAATTGCTCAGGGATAAATGTCTGCTAAAGGCTGTGAATGTACTTACAACAGATTTAACATATTGATTGTCTAAGCGTCTCACGTTACAGTTTTTTTTTGGGACCCGCGTGTCTCTCCATCCGGTGAATGACAGTCTCATAACTACACTACTTCTCTAATTAACAGATTATATAATATTGATATAATAAAATTCAGTTCAGTGTAAAAAAATTACAGAAACCCCCCCCCCCCCCCACATCACCAGTTTCTGTGCCTAATTTTGAACCCATGGATGCAGAACAGTGTTAAAATTCATCAGTAGCTTTAATCACTTTAATTTCTGTCCCTCCTGTTTTGTTGTGTCCGTGTTTATCGTTTAATGACTTTGTCTTGTCTCACTAAAAAGCGTTCATAATGATGATTATGAAACTCATCTGAAAATAGACACTATTCAATAAACCTTCTATCAAACCTCCTACTGACATTTCCCGGAACCTCATACTGAACTTTTACTGAACCTTCTACCAAAACCTTTTATTGATTTTTTACAGAACCCTTTCCAAATCTTCCCCCAAAGCATCTACTGAACCTTCTACTGAAGTTTGTTTTAAAATTTTTACTGACATTATTCTAAGCCTTCTGCTACACATTTTATGGAATTTTCCACCAAACATTCCATTGACATTCTCCTTAACCTTCCACTAAATGTTAAACTCAACCTTTCATTGAACCTTTGATGAAACTTTTACAGAAACGTTTACTAAACCGCCCACTACACCATCTAATGACCCTTGCACCGAAATTTTCCATTCCTCTATACTTTCTACTGAACCTTTTACTAAACCTCTTTACCATTCAACTGCACCTTCCCCTGAACCACCCATTTACATTCCCTTAAAACATCTACTAAACCTTCTACTGAACCTTCTTCTAAACCTTCTACTAAATCTTCGACTAAACCATCTATTTGCATTTCCTTAAACAATCTACTAAATCTTCTATTGAACCTTCTACTGAACCATCCATTTGCATTCTCTCAAACCTTCTACTGAACCTACTATTGAATCTTCTCTACTGCAACGTTCAACTGCACGTTCCACTTGATCGAACCTTTTATGAACCTTTTACTAACCTTTTCTGCTAAAATCTCCTACTGAATCTTCTATGATCCTTTTATTGAAGTCGTCGCTCATTTTTAACCTTCGTCTAACGTTATTCCGAACCTTCCATAAACTTCACTCTGCACAATCCTTTTTAGGTTTATTTTGATTTAAATTTACAAGCCTCTTCGTTTTTGAGTTGTTCATTTAGGATTAAATCCACTTGATTTAAGAGACACAGAAAGAACTGAAGACATTTTTAGGGGAAAATCGTTAAATGCAAACAACCGAATAAAAGACTGCTTTTCTTACAAGCTTCTTGTTTGCATTTCTATTACTTGGACTCATACGGTCTGATGACAACAATGCAAATCTGTCGTTATCTGTTGTTGAATGAAAAAATTCCCTGCAGATAAACGGAGTGAACGCGACGCTGTTCAGTGTCAATTTCACGCGGTTTTGCTTTTCCTAATCGAATTCAGCATGAAGTAATGATTTATATGAAAGCTCAGATCAAACTAGTTTAATGGATAAACAACAAAACAACAACAGTATAGAAGAGTTCCAAACATTTTATTCAGAAACTCTCTTTATCGTCACTGAGGCTTTCAACTTCACAGCTTCTTTAAAAGTCAGATTTACAAACTCGACAGTGTGTGTCGCTTTGCTGCAGTGTGTCTCGTTTTGGCGCTCCTGCGTCGCAAATATTTAAAGCTCTAATTATTATAGCTGTATTATAAACAACAGTGTGTCCCAGTGTGTATGAGTGTGTATCGGTATGTGTGACTGTGCATTATAATATAAGGAAAAATATAAGATTATACTATATTATATTATATTATTTATTATTATTATTATAATAGTATGTATGTCACATCCTTCAGTGAGTTGTAGGTACTGACTGCCTCACTTCCAGTTTTTTTAGTACAGGTTGATTTCAGATCAGTGACTAAATATGGACAAACCTGCGTGAAACAATCGATAGACTGTTGAAAGTGAGGACATTTAATAAAAGTCTCTAGAAGCTGTATTTTAGTAACAGCTTCAGGTGTTTAGAGACAGCACCAGGTACACACTCTCAATCACGTTTTAGAGAGATTGCAAGATCCAAGTTCAGGCTGCATCACTTCCTGGCTTTGTGCTAAATTTAAATTAAAATTCAGCAATTTGGGTATAGAAATCGATAGAAAAGGTCAGAGACATAGAGAAATGAGATTTATATCTCAGATCAGTGGAGCTGTCCATCCACCCATCCATACACCCACCCGTCTATGCACCCATCCATCAACCCACCCATCCATCCATTTATCCATCCATCCAACCATTCATCAATCGAGCAATCCATCCATCCATTTATCCATTCATCTATTCATCCATCCACCCATCTATCCATCAACCCACCCATCCATCCATCTATCCATCCATCCATCTATCCATCCGTTATCTATAGCTATAGCCGCTTATAGATATTAAGGGTCACAACTGGAGTCTGGATTTGCTGGAGTCTATTCCAGCTGTCAATGGATGAAAGGCAGGGGTTAACCTGAACAGTCCATTGCAGGGGTCACTTTCAGAAAAACAACTACAAACACACACGCACACACTCTTATAGGCCATTTAGAATTACCAATTAGCCTAACCTTTTGGACTGTTGGAGGAAACCGGAGTAAAGACACGGAGTAAACACACAAACACAGGAAGAACATGTAAACTCCACATAGAAAGATTCCTGCAGGGGATATGAACCTTCTTGATGTAAGGCATCAGTGCCAACCACTAAGCCACCGTAGTGGCCCTGGGATTCATGTTACGATTAATCTGTTTTATCAGTACTCTTTTTATAACTTTAACTTTTAATGATGTCACTAGTGGGCGCATGTTCGTGATGTCCAACACATAAATGTCTCCAAACACAACGTGAAATAAAACGACACTGTGTTATTGATTATGCAGAACATTCAAATAAACCCAAATCTATGTTTTTGTTATGAATCATTCGACACACAAGTACCTGTTGTTACTATATAAATGTTAGACGTTATTATAGGAAATAATTCCCATGTTGTGAGAATTCAGTGTTGCTGCAGTCTCATAATCATTAGTCTTTATTCAATTAGCTCCTCTCAACACGTACATCTGCCATCTGTTAGCATGCGGCTGCTAGATGATTTACCACCTGACAGGAAAAATGAAGATAACATGGGAGCACTAATGTTAAGATGGGCCATATTTCCTTTTTTTAGCTCCTCCAGGATTTTGTGGCTTATTGTTATTGTACAGTTTGTTATTAACTGTAAATCAGTTTTTTAAGTCAAGTCCTCTTTATTTTATATTGCACTTTAGAGATTGTGTGGAAGCAGCTTTACAGTATAAAATAAGATGATAGTGAAAACTCACTAAAACACTTCAGTTCAGAGTCCCCACCTAATCAACTCGCAGGCTACAACATCAAGAAACCAAAACTCCATCGGTGACGAAAAACCAGGTTCAGTCAGGGGGTCAGTTCTCCTCTGAGCAGACAAACCAGCAGGTTATTCCTTTCTGTCGTTTTGTCTGGATGGCCGTCTAGAAGACAAGATCATAACTGGGAAACTGCCACTGGGGCTTATTGTCTCTGTGTTGATCCACCAACTGGACTGGATACAGACTGGATTTGGTGGCGACTGTGAGCTGGGAATAAGAAAGAAACAGACGTATGTTAGTGTAGATACTATTTTACGATATACAAATATGTATGCTATTGGTGGTGTTCCCGGTTCTCTTTGACCTGATTATTGCAGCCTAACAATTCTTTAACAGATTTGGATAATGAAAGTGTGTTAGTGCATTATGTGTAAGCCAGGTTCAAGAGATGGGTCTTTAATCTAGTTTTAAACGGATCGAGTGTGTCTGCCTCCCGAACAGTGATGGATAAATTATTCCAGAGTTTGGGCACTAGATAGGATCTGCCTTTTGCAGTTGATTTTGTTATTCTGGGTAGCTTGAATTGCTTTATATTAGTGACGTAAGAGAATTGCTTCATATTGGTCACGTTTTCGGAAGGGCTTTACGACAGTTGGTGAAAATCCCAAAAAGTAACTGTGATTGGATGAAGGGGATCGGTTGAATTTGAGTAGAGACAGTCATTTGGACAGTTCTGTGATCACAGCATTTAACACAAAATTGAACAAACTGAAATTCCAAGAGTGAGTTTTATCGCATTGTTCACAATCGATTGCTTGACCGCTTCACAGTTTTAATAAATGTCAGGTGGTGTCACTGGGAGGAGTTTAAAAGAAAAATCCTGGACTCACCATTTTTACCAGTTTGAAAAGTTTTATGCAATAAATGCTGACAGAAACATTACAAGTTCCATCACAAATTTCAAATGAAATTCAAAAAAAATACCCTTCTGGAACGAATGTGGTAATATCTGGGCCCTTGAACCAGGTCCTTAACCCTCATCTGCTTAGATGGACAGGGGAAATAAATGTAAGTCGCTCAACATAGGGGTTTTTCCAAATGCCTTAATGTAAATCTAATCCAAGTTATATATACAACTGCAATGACACACACACACACACACACACACACACACACCTTGCAGTAATAAATACTGACTGACATTTTTATTTACTTTCTCCACCATTATTGAAGGCACGGAGGGATTTAAACACAACTTTGTGCTTTTATAAGACTCAAAACCACATTACACTCAATTCTATATACCAGCTGCACACATAGGCACTACAGTGCCAATCATATTTGTCTTTGGAAAAGACCAATGTTAAGCATCTGAGTCATATAATTACCACTCGCTTGCACTCGCTGGTCATAGCTCTAGTGTGCAAGCGGTAAACATGTCAGACTTATCACTGTAATCACACTTGAACTTGAGAAAGCACTTGTTAAGTGGGCAGAGCAACATTTTTCAGCGCTCTAAGAGAACCAAAGGCAAAACAATAGGGTCATAAATCCGCTTAGTGTTATGACATGGGGTACACATAGACGTCTAGAGTTTGTGTCATGGTGTTAAACAAAAATAATGTCTAGTATTTGCAGTTAAAGAAAAGTTTTTGGGCAAGATAGATATAACAGCATGACACACCATTCCTGTGTACAAATCCTGCGCTTTAATGCACAAACCTGACTGGGAAACGACTACCGGAATGCTCAGGCATAAAAAAACAACTCGGACGTATCAAATGTGTTCCGGTTGAAAAGCGCCTGTGCTGCCAAGCTGAAAAATCTTTTTAACAAAAAGAGGGCAGGAAAGTAGAAAGTAAAAATGAATAGTGAGTGCAAGAAATTGGAGGTAAGATGAGACAGAAAAAAAAAATTAAATGCAGTGTGGGAGGGTAAGGAAGCAGAATTACAAATCCAACTGAACAGTTGATCTTTAGGGCCTTGATCAAGGGCCTGGCAGTGGCAGCTTGTTGGTAGCAATGATTCTCTGATCAGCAGTCCAGCACCATAACCACAGTGCTGGGGTCTATTGCAAAGTCTCCACCATCATAAAACCCCCCTGGAGCAAAAAGGATTTGTGGAACATGCTTTGGGCCAAACAGAGGTATAAACTCTTTATAAGGTATAAACGCAGGCTATAAGGGTTGTGATTATGGATTAGAATCAGTAACATCTGGGGAAACCATGGGATTTTGCACCACAGTGACACAGCATTGGCATATTCTTCTGCTCCCAAAAATTATAGACGTTTATCATGTTTGTTAGTTTTCAGAAGCTTTAGTTGGTTTAAATCTCTTTGTTACCATACGGGAAATACTAATTTATCCTTTTTTCTTCTTAACAGGGGTCGAGTTCAGTGGCATGACACGGCAGACGAAGGGGGTAAGTGTACCCATTTATTTGTGTTAATGTGTTTTTGCAAAGTAAAGAAAGGAATCTGATCTGTTTCATGGTACTGTACATATCTGCGCTGATTTATTATTTCTTTATTTATTGCAGGAACTGTGTGTCCAGCAGGAAAGTGACAGCAAACATTCTGGTGCCACAGCATTGCGGTCGAACAGACAGCGCAGATCAGATGAGCCAGGCGCTGATAACTCTGTCTCACCCATGCAGTTTCCTGCTTTTGAGTGGAACAAACCAAATCAAGCTTCGCCTCGGATCACCAAAAGCTACCGGAAACTCCTAAAGACCAGCACAGTGATCCGGTCAAATTCTTCCTTCATCTCTGCCTTGTCATCATCATCATCATCAATATCATCATCATCACGCTCTACATCAGAGAACTGGAAGCAATTCTTTCGTATCCAGGAGGCTCGACGACGCCTAATCAAGGAAGTGTGTGCCAAATACCGGAGCAACATCTCACGAACAATAACGCCACACCATGTGTCTCGCATATATGTAGAGGACAGACACAAACTCCTCTACTGTGAGGTGCCCAAAGCAGGTTGCTCCAACTGGAAGCGGGTGTTGATGGTGCTTGCGGGTGTTGCATCCTCCACACAGGAGATAAACCATGACGCCGTCCACTACAGCAACCATTTAAAGCGGCTGGACAGCTTTGATCGGCATGCTATAGCCGAGCGCCTCCGATCCTACACCAAGGTGCTGTTTGTTCGCGAACCGATGCAGCGTCTTGTCTCAGCCTTCAGGGACAAGTTTGAAAACCCTAACTCATACTATCACCCTGTGTTTGGAAAGCCTATTATCTCCAAGTACAGGGTGAACGCATCCAAATCAGCACTCAGGACAGGAAGCGGCGTCACTTTCCAGGAGTTCATCCGTTACCTGCTGGATGTCCATCGTCCTGTGGGCATGGACATACACTGGGAGCCAGTGAGCCAGCTCTGCAGCCCATGCTTGCTTGACTACGATTTTATTGGCAAGTTTGAGACTTTGGAGGGGGAAGCCAACTTCCTGTTGCGCAGGACCGGTGCGCCGAAAAACCTCACTTTCCCCACGTTCAAGGACAGAAACCCTGAAGCTGCCAGGACTTCCACACAAATCACACGGCACTACTTCAAGCAGCTCAATGCCTCGGACCGACAGAAGGCGTACGACTTCTACTACATGGACTATCTGATGTTCAACTACTCCAAACCATTTGAAGACTTGTATTGATGAATTGATGACACATCTGGTTGTCAGCTTAAACCGTTCGGAATGGATAGTTGATAAAAAGAAAAAAAAGCACTCACATATTATTAACTTATGCTAACTGCTAAAATGTATGCTGCGTCATTGCGTTAACACTTCATGGGACTGAAACAGATCCACAGTCTGATCTGAAATATTAAAAAAGTCCCTGAACAGACTGATTCTCCATTAGTAGCTTTATTTCCTCTCGGCAGTTCCATCAACTAACCGTAAAATCTCCCTCTTATCGCGACACTTTTACATGACATGAAGTAGAAACGCAACTGTAATATTCTGTTTTGCAAAAAAGGGCATTCAGAGGATTCTATATTTTTCTATGTATTTGTATAAGTATGGCTTATTGTTGAGAAATTAAGAAGTGCGTGTGTGTATGTGTGTGTGAAATTTACATACTAATCAGGCAACCAATGGTGTTACATTTAATCCAATGTAAAGTAAGCTGGACCAAACCACACTGCAGTGACCACCAACACCATCATCCACAGCTCCACTTAAATGTGTTTGCAAAGTGTATTTATGTGGGAAGGAGGCAAGCATCTTGGATATTCTCAATTTTATTAACAAATAAACTATAAAAGTTATTCACGCGTAAGTATTTACTTCCTTGTTATGAATCCCCGAAATTAGTTTCTTTCGGAAAGAAAAACAGATCGTGAGTCCCGGTTGTTTGGCTTGCAACTGAACAATTTAGTCATTTTTTTTAGTCTTTAACATGATCTATGATTATAAAATAACTAAGCCTAAATTGTCCTGGTCAGTCAGAGTCCTTTTTGACTCCTCATTTTGATATTTTATTATCGGTTTGTCAGATTAGGACACAGTCCATATTCTGACAGTTTGGTACCTGACAGTTTGGTACAGATTTGAATTCATAAACTCTAAAATTGTTCAAATTTTTTAAACTCCATGTCTCCTGCAGAGCTGTGCAAGTTATTTAAAACAAAAAAGAAGTAATAACCATGTAATAACACGTGTAATAACTAAAGATTGGCCGATATTGATTTTTTTAGAGCTGATACTGATGTTGATTTTCTGCAGGTTTATGTGAGCCATAATGATATACAGAAATGACATTTATAATTTGTATCACTTCTATTTTTGTCCTTATAACAACAACATTACTAAGCTGTTATAAAGAAATAAAAATAGTCTGAAACTGAAGAATTAAAAAAAAATGTTTTTATTATTTTTTAAAAATAAAATAAAAACGGTGCACTGTCATTAAGTGTATTTGTAAAATAAAAGCTTTTTAAGATGTAATCAAGGGTAAAAACTGCAGCTAATGAAGTGCATATAAAATATTTAAATAAATTAAAAAAACATTCCTGACTATACAAATTAAAAACTTAAAACCTAGTTAAACAGAACTTATAGTCCATTTATTACTGATGTGTTAATTAAAGTAAATCAAGTTACTACTATTAGCACACTTCTTTTAGGATGCAGGGATGTAATAATGGTTTTGCAATTCTCAAATAATTCTACAAGATGACCATATATCGTCGGATTACAAAACCGATATCCAATAATAAGAAAATATCAAAAACATCAATTATCGGTCAATCTTCAGTATTAACTCCTGTATTAACTGTATTGTGTTATAAACCTCCTGTTTTTTTCTTGTTCCTGTTTAAAACTACAGCGTTTTTTGTCTCTATTTTGTCTCTCCAGCTGATGTTACTTTTCCTCTGCCGTCATTCCAGATGTTTAAAACAAGAACGTATTTTCTTATTTATGTTATTTTTTTACCATAAGGAAACTGAGATATAGAGATACTTTAGAGATACTTTATGATATATGGACGTTACGGACATTATATTAAAATGTTTATATGGTATAATTACAGAGATGTAACTGTGTAAGCGTGTGTGTGTAACTAGAGCGTAACACCGGGCGGCTCCTTCACCAACCCTCCCCCCACCCCCGGTATGAAGACGATGGTACAGTGAATGTGTTTATAATTAGTGCACATGTAAAGATGTGTCATTTGATGCCCTTTGCCTTATTTTTGCACTGCCAGTGAAGCGGCTTGAATCAGGAAGACTTTCTTCAGGTGGTGATGTGCTTTCTGTCTCTCTCTCTCTTTCTCACTTTCTGTCTCTCTCCTTCTCTCTCTTAATCTCTCTCTCTTTCTCTCTCTCTTTGTCTCTCTCTCTCTCTCTATATGTTGAGTATCTATCAATAAATATTTATGCATTGATCTTCTACGGCTTTTTTATTCACTTCTAAAACTTTAAGCCTTAATAACCTTATTATTATTATTATTATTATTATTATTATTATTATTATTATTATTATAAATTATTGTTGTTGTTGTTTCCTGTTTGTACAGGTTTGGGGATCTTTTTTATACAGGGTTTTTAACCCAAGAGCTTTTCCTCATCATTGGAGACAGACAGAGACAGAAACAGAGACAGAGACAGAAAAAGATATACAGTAGATAGGGAAGAGAGGAAAAGAGTGAAAGATTGAAAGAAGAAGATACAGACAGAGAGTGGAAAGGCAAAGCTAAAGGTAAGACGAGAGAGAAAGGAAAAGTGAGAAAAAGAAAGAGAGAGAGAAAGATAGAGAGAGAGACAGACAAAAAATGAGAAAAAGAGAGAGAAATCAAGAGATGGACAGATGAAAGAGAGAGGGGGAAGGAAACATTAAGGAGAGAGACAAAAAAGGGAGAAAAAGAGAGAAGGACAAGTCAAGAGACAGACAGATTGAAAGCAAAATAGAAATATAGACAGGAATAGAAAGATACAGACACATAGAGAGAGAGAGACGAGGAAAGAGACAAAGGAGAGAGACAAAATAGTGAGAAAAGAAAAAGTAACAGACAGATTTAAACGCCATTTTTCACCGTTTTCATCTGTTGTTTCTCTTTTTTTTGGATTTAAATTATGCAGTACCGACAGATATGATTGAAATGGAGGGATTTGTTAAAATAATCCTTAAACAGATCAGATCACATGATGTCCGAAATGGACATCAGGAAATGAGGAAATGCTGCACGTCCTCATGTCTGTACACAGAGAGTAAGATTTCATTTGGAAATAAAGTTTACTGTCTGTGTTGAAGGCCGTATTGATTCAGGATTACACACAGCACTGTGGACAGGACGAGCTGCTTAAACTGTTTTATCCATAAAATACTCACAAAAATGTCCTCCTCCGTCTTTTATAGGAAAATAGTGCAGTAAAGCAGTAAAAGATAAAAAATGTCAAAAATAAATATAGAAATAACTGCCTTTATATAATTTGCTGCAAAATCTCTGCATTTTACCAACACAGGAGTGTTCTCTAAAGCGTGTGTGTGTGTGTGTGTGTGTGTGTGTGTGTGTGTGTGTGTGTGTGTGTGTGTTTATCGGCAAAAACAGGGACAGTCACAAGCTTTGTTTTTTTATTACTACAGTCAAACTGTAACGTATAACCAGACGGGTGTGTTTATTAAAAACACCAACAGAGAGAAAAGAAAAGAGAAAAACAAGAGAAAAACACAGAAGAGAAGGAGATGTTGCCAGGAGCTGAGGATACTGGAGCTTGAAACTGAGGAAGAGGAAAAGAGCAGGTAGGAAATCGGATACCAGGAGCATGGACACGAGATACAGAGAATATAGAGCGGTGGTGTCCAATCTCTGTCCTGGAGGGTCGGGGTGTCCTGCAGAGTTTAGCTCCATCCCTAATCAAACACACCTGAACCAACTAATCAAGATCTTGCTAGTTAAAATTAAAACTTCCAGGTAGGTGTGCTGAGGCAAGTTCAAGCTAAACTCTGCAGGACACTACCTACCCTCCAGGGCCGAGATTGGACACCACTGATGTAAGGAGTGAGTCCAGCTGTGCTATAATCTCCTGAGTAGTGCTCTTGTGTGAGTGAGTTGAAAAAATGCTGTAGGTGTGACTGATTAATATTCTGGAGATTAAGTGAGTTGAATGGTAGAGGAACCTGCTGAAGAAGTTGGTGTTACGGTGACCCAAACGTTCTCAGAAGGATAAACAGACAACAAATCAGTTTTACCATTATTATTCCTGATATTTAAGCATTTTCTGGTCAAATATCAATTTTATAATATTAGAGACAACAACATATGGACAGCTTGCAGCTGTTTTCAGAATTGTGTGTAGGACCGCCATTATGGCATCCCATCATCATTTTTATTTTATTTATTTATAAGTAATTTTATTTTTTACTTTTGTTATATGTCATTTTACACCTCTTATTATTTTATTTTTTATTTATGTAATTTATTTATTTATTTTATTAATTTATGATATACATTTATTTATACATTTATTTAAGCTATTTATTTTATATACAATTAATTTCTTAATTGATAACCTGTATAAAAAAATTGTATACTTCTTATTTTTTTTTTATTAATTTTATACCTCAAATTGTTTTAATTTCTATATTTATTTTATTTCATTTTCAAACCAATAATTATTTATGTTGTTTAATTAATTAAATTTTTTATTTGATCTTGGTGTTATTTGTGTCAGTTAGAGAACTGGACAATAAACACTCTGGAGGAATGTGAACTATATAAATGCTCTACAGAACATTAAGCAGCTGCTTGGTGTCTGTCCTGAATCCAAACATCTGTCTGATGTGCAGGTCTGCTGTGGAGAATCTGTGGATTTGAGCGGCGTCAGTAACACTGAGTGTCTGATCACTGCGGCGTTTAACTTTCTGTAAAGTGAGGATGCTGGAGGATGAGAAAGCTCCTCTGGTACCTCCTCCAGATGAATGTAGCAGTCTTTAAACTTTTCTGCAGTGAGGAGTGAAGTATTAATAGTAAGTCGGTGAGTTTTTTTTGGTCATACATTCATCACTGCACAGTAAAACTATTTCCTATATGTAGATTTAGCCATGATAAACCCCAGCCCCAAACACTCCACCTAAAGCAGAAAGAGTTAAGGGCCTTGCTCAGGGGCCAAACAGTGGAAGCCCAGATCCTCCAATCTAAAACCCAGCAATCAAACCAAATTGTCTAGCAATTGTCTGGTTTGATCTCCATAGAGGATGTTTTGGATGTTTTGGCGGAGAAGAACTCTCAGGTCCTGTACACGCTCCTGATTCTGACTCCACCCCTTTAAACTGAACACCTTTGGGATGAACTGGAACTGCGACTGAACCCCAGACCTCCAAACCTCAACTGTATCTTAATAATACTATTAGAACTGAATGATCAAATCCAACACAGTCACTTGACCCAATCTAGTGGAAAGACGTTCCAGATGTGTGGAGTTTATTATAGGAGGAAGAGTGACACTAACATCTGAAATAGGATGTAAAAAAATCACAGAAGATGTGATGGGCAGGTGTTCCAATACTCCAGTCCATCATGGTTATATAGTGTTATAGAGTTATAGTTATATGGTTATATAGTGTATATGTCAGGTTTGGTGTGAACGCTGTGTGTGTGCGTTGTAGGTTCTTGGTGTAGGTAACTTTAGGTAACCTTAAGCAGAGGTGATGATGAATAGAAAAGCAACAATTCTCTCCTTTTACCCTTTAAACATTTCAAGCTGTAATTGTGTTGATGAGTGTAATTATTTCAATTGGAATTTAATTGATGTAAAGGGAGGTCTTCCTCTAGCAGTGTGTGTAATCAGACTGCATGTTAATGGACATCAATTAGAGTGTAATGTGAGGCTACATGAAAGATTACACACATAGACACAGAGAGAAACACACACACACACACACATCCCTGCAATGTAACGAAAGCTGTGTAAGTGTATCTTCTTCATCGACCTTTGATTAGCAGTCGCTGCAGCTCTGCTACATGCTCATTACTCCTGAGAGAGAGACAGAGAGACAGAGAGAGAGAGAGAGAGAGAGAGAGCCCAAATACAGAGGGGAGCGTGTTTAATTAATCACAACTAGTAATAGGATTTAGAATTACTGGCTTATGCATCCTTATAGATAGATAGATAGATAGAAGCATTTATAGGTAGAAAGATAGACAGACAGACAGACAGACAGACAGACAGACAGATGAGATGTTAAAGGAGAACATTCAAGGTCTTTTGCAGTCCAAAATCTTTGCACTTTAAAAAAATAAATACAACCTCACATTTCTCACATTATTGAATCAGGTTTACACACGACTTTCTAAAACTTTTGTCTGTCATAAACAAAATTTAAAACAGGTAACAAAATCCAGAAGTGTGAACAGCAGGATGATGGTTTCAGTGTCTGCCACAAACCTTTCACAACATCCTTTGCTTTTACAAGAACCAATACCAATTTTTTATGGCTCTCCAGTTCCATATATATGTGTGTTTGTGTGTGTGTGTGTGTGTGTGTGTGTGTGTGGTGTTCAGTAATGATGAACTAGCATCTAATCCGGTGGGAATTTGAGTCCTGTTCAATATTCCTGTCTCCAGCACAGATCCAACTGAGATGAAGCAGAAGAATGAAGAATAAATGATAGATAGTAGATTTATTTCAAAATCAATTCCGCAGGCAACTCGATCAAGTCTTCTACAAATAAACGGTCGATACCTCACCGGCCTGGAGAGGAACCCACCACATATCGCTTTCATCCACAGACACAAACACTCATACATCACAGTGACAGTCATTAACATCGATCAAGCAGGTTTAATGCTATAAAATCATCACTTTTGGAAACTGTATAACAGCTGAATCATAGAAAAATACTCACTCCTTATTTACCGTCTTCTTCTCAGACGTTGGGAAGCTAAAAAAACTGGACGTCCTTTCAAACAGGAACCCAAACAAGAACATCAAACACTAATCAATAACAGTCAGGATCACTCAGTCTACGAACACTGAGACGTGACACGACTCTCATTCGGAGGATTAGCAGCTCTGACATGAACACTCATCTAGCAGCGGTTTCTTAGGATTTCCAGAACTTTCCAGACTTCCACAGCCTGCAAAGCACATTTTCTCTCTGCACTGGCACAGCCCCGCTCTACAGCCTGACACGATCCGACAACTTCCATCTGATCATCTGATTCTGACGGATGTAAAATACACTGCTACCTTTATATACCACTCTCTCTTATACAACTGAGCAATTAGGGGTTAAGAGCCTTGCTCAGGGGCCCGGGAGTGGTAGATTGGTGGTGCTGGGATTCAAACTCTGATCTTCTTAACCACTGGGCTACCACTTTCCATGAAGGATGGGTTTTTAAAAAATATATATTATTTGATTTTGAAAGGTTTCCCTTTGTAAGGTAAAGAATTAAACAAATATATATGGAAATCTTTCACCTCATAGCTCTACGTTTTGCACAAAAACATACTGGATTGCTCTTGGTAGATGTGTGTGTGTGTGTTCAGGATAGTCTCCAGATCTACCATGACCCTGACCAGGATTAAGCACATAGCCAGAATGGAAACAGTGTATTTTTTGTCCTGTTTTTCAAGGCACTGTGCCATCTGCAACCACAGCACCACACACACACAAACACACAACGTGGCAATGTCTCATGGGAAAAATAACAGCTTTATGTGCTGCAGAACTCCTGACAAGGCAGAAAGGAAACAGCGAAACTCTCCATCTCCCAGTTCTGCCAGTGTCACTTCAGTAGCTTTAATGGGAATAAACCTGCTTTTTCATCAGCTGTAGATTTCAGACAGGAAAAAGTCATCTGTATTCCTGTTTAGGGAAATATTCCCAGCGAAATTTGGCTTAAACGTGTCTGACGGAACGCTAAACAGGTGTCTGGTGTGTCTTTATTCTGCTCACGTCTCGATTTTATTTCTGTTTTGTTTGTTTAGTCGGGTAGGAAAAGGTTCAAGGCTTGTCTTTCCACTCTGGGGAAAATGCTCATGCTTTCGTTTTCCTTCAGCGTTCCTGGATATTCGGCTTCATAAACAAAAGAATTTTTTGTAAAGAAGTTTTTGACAGGGTCTGCAGAGGCGGAGGAGAGTTAAAAAATCTAACCCGAAATCAGAACTCACGGTACTGCGTTTTATTCGTATTTAGTGTGACGATGTATTTTTCCGTTATTTGCTCGTTGTCTAATTATTTCAGATTAAAGTGTTCTCGGTTTTCTTCACTGTGAGCACTAATGTGGGTTGAGTGCAGTGAGAAAAAAGATTCATCTCAGGTCTCGCTAAATTTTTAACATTTCTGGTAGTCCTTTGGGGTAGGAACTCTAATTTTTGGTAGCCTATTAGAAATTTAAGTAGCCCGAATAAAAAAATGTAGTTGGGGGTTGGGGGCCTTGCTCAGGGACCCGGCGGTGGCGGCTTGGTGGTGCTGGGAACCAAACCCTGATCTTCCAGGTATCAGTCAAACACTTTAACCATTAAGCCACCATTTTCCCCCAAGGAGCAGGAATAGGTAAGCAAAAGATCTGGCGCATCGCTGACAAATATTGTGTAATATCAGTACCGCCACTTCCTATACACAATTTGCGTAATTGATTGAAAGTGAAAGTAAAATGTGATTTTAAACACATTTTTAATACCACGCATTTTGATAGTGGCTTCTCGATGATCGATAATGACCCAAATATATTTGTGAAAGAATGGGATACCCACCACAAAAAGGGCAGCGAAACATTTTGGTAGCCCGAGTGGAAAACACGATAGCCCCGGGTAGTCCAGCTAGTGATTTAGCGAGCCCTGCAACTCTAAATCATCTCACCCCTAAGACATGCTTCAGACATTTTAAGTGTATTAGGTTTTATTCAGGGAGGCTTGGTGGTACTGGGACTTGATTTCACAATATTCTGATCAGCAGTCCAACATCTTAACCACTAAACTACCACTTAACCAGGTATTGCCTGTTTTTCAATCCCTGCCCTACCCACTGCTGATTACCTGGATCAGATGAGTTCAGATTCCATTGACATACCATTTTAAATAAGGGTGGATTAAAAGAGACCTAATGAAGTGATATCTCCTGTACACCGATCTGTTGATCAGCAATGTGTAGGGCAGAGATAGTTGGAAAACAAGCAGGATAAAAGAATTCAATGAAGAAATATAGGTTTTTCACCCCTGAAGTTCTGAGCTCTAAAACATACTCAAGTGGGAAAGCTGTAGTTCTGTCCTAGCTGCTTATATGAGTACTAATTCAACAACTAACAACTCAGTTATTCATCAAAAAGACGTGAATCTATCTGTCTCCGTCTGTGTTCCCATACCAATTTATTTTTATTAGAAAAGCAAAAATTTCCTAGTAACATTTCAATGCACCATCAGCATGATTCTAATCCCCAATCTCTAACCTTTCAGCTCGGGCCAACATTTCAACTGATTTCAGCTTAGCCACAAGCCTAAAATAAAGATAATTAGCTCTGAACTCTTTGTGATTAATGGACCTTCTGTACATCATGCTCCCTGCAGACCATTGGCCGCCGGACCGGCCGCTCTAGAACGTGCTGCTTTTTGGTCGATATTAATTCTGCTCTGGCAGAAGGAAGATAAGCAGAAAACAGTCCAGCAATGGGCAGTGATCTGACTTGTTGTATAAAAGAAAGAGAGATGAAATTAATAGTTTATGGTAATTAATATGTTCGAGTGAAGCCTGGTAATGCTTTGTACAGCTTTTGGACAGAAAATGTACGAAATACGAAAAAAAAAAAATTAGTTTTTTTTACATAAAATTTTTTTTATTGAGACTTGTTTGTCCTTTAAAACAGAAGATCACACAATTCACTCCTCCCAATTCCTAAACCGTTCCCAAGGATAAGTAAGCCAATACTACTCATATTACTCACCTATGATCACAGTTTAGAAGGTCAAAGCAAACCGTTAGAAATGATACAGCACCACCTGAAGCAGAAAGAATTAAGGACCTTGCTGTAGGGCCTGACAGTGGAAGCTTGGCAGTGGTGGGACTTAAATCCCAATCCTTCGATAAGCATTTGGGAACCACTGTCTATTGTGGTTCTGATCCCAAGAAATTCATAAGCAGTACAGATAATGGGGTTGAAAACCAAAGATAATGAACTGATATGCAACAGAACTGCCTCTAAGTCTTAAATCTGCAATGACAAGGCGTTGTATTTAGCCCTAAGACATAAGCTGCAATTCTCACTAGACTAATCAGTTGCTGCAGCTTCATCAACAACACTGCTTATTGCATGGTAGTTTCACTGTTTGCATAATGCGTTTACTGTGAAACTAAAAAAAATACAACCTCTTTTTAGCCTTTTTCTGACCACACAGAATAAATAATTGATATTTCTGTAGTTTCGCTTGTTTTCCAACTATCCCTTCTCTACCCACTGCTGATACCTAGATTAAACTGGAAGATAGCAATTCACTTGGTCTTCCTACCCTTCACTCTCATTTAGCTTCATTTGGGAGTTTAGCCTCAACACACCTGTCTTTAAGTTTTAAGGATACCTAGTAGGATTTTGATTAGCTAGTTCAGGTGTTTTTGATTAGGGTTGGAAATAAACTTTGCAGAACACCAACCCTCCAGGACCTGATTTGTCCCTGGGTGCAGAACTTGGGGCACCAAACTGATGTTACATAATTACGATTAAATTTCAGAATGAAATGTTTTCCCCAATTATATCTTTAAAGTATCATTGTTGCCTTAATTATTTTACTTTTTTATCGCCTTTGTTCCCTTAAAAATATGCGACAAAATGCAGGTTTTCATGTTCTAAAACCCAAAATTTATGGGAAATTATGACAGACCCAATTATGGTTCACATTCTGTCTTGGTGGGGCCAGGAGGGGGTGCAAAAACTGAATTTGTCCCCGGGTGCTGAAACATCTCTGCTGTTGCACTGAAGAAAATTAAAGAGAACATGAGACATTGAGGTTTTATAACAATTTATAAATAAAACACTTTCTACCACAGCACTGATTAATTCTTGTTTCTCATTGGTCAGTTGGTGTTGATTCATCATCTATATTTGCATCCTTTCCTTTCCTTTTTAGCAGTCCGACCCCACTGATCTGCCCTTTCCCAGACACTAAGGGTTGTTTTAAGACCAAAGCAGCTTAATGTAAAAAGAAACATTAATGATTTTCAGTGGTAGTAGAATCCTAATGCATGCTGGGAAACAGATCTGTATATTCAATCTCTGCTAAGCTCACTGGAACCCCCTACATCATGCTCTCTTATCAAAGTAAATCTAACCCACACCTTATCCTCTTCCTGCCTTACACTCTGTCACTTTCTATTCTCTTCAGTAACTGTTATCTCTCCTTCCCTCTGTGCAATACAAGCTTGTAAACTGTAATCACTGAACTTTATTCCTGAGCTCGCTGCCGAGAATCGGACAAGAAACAGCATGTTCTCCTAAAATAACCTGCCTAATTACAGAGCAGCAGAAAATTGGAAAAACCACAGAGACTCCTCCATAAACACCACAGAGTTCACTACAGAAAGACAATTTCCCAGGATTATTATTAAAAGCTTTATGTTCAAACAATGCGAGTGGAATTTGCCTGTTAATGCTGCCGAGTTGAAACGCAACTGAAACGGATTGGACGCAAGCCAACCACAATGCCGGTGGTCATAAATGAACCAACACTATGGAGAAAGGCTAAACAATCTGAACTCTCTCTCTCTTTCCTCTCTTGATTTTCATGTTTAGAGAGCAGAGACCTTGTGAAGGTTTGTCATACTGCATATATTGTTAAGGGATAAAAATAAAAGCAACACACTCTCACTGAAAAATAAATGAAGTGGTCCCTTTGGTTTAAATAGAAGCCCATGGAGTCATATCCCATCTGTCAGAATGAGGAAGTGGACGAAGGATGCTCGAAGGCGTTTAAGCAGATTGACCTGAGACAATTGAAAGTTCCCTTTGAAAGCCCTGATGATGGTTCCCAGTGCATCCCACCGACCCCCCTGCTGTTCTGCTGTTCCACTGACAGCTAGGCACTATGCAAGCATAGGCAACCCATGTTCCTTGAGTTATTATGTCCTAATTATTTTCCAACTATCTCTGCTTTAGCGATTGATAATTACCTGGATGAGGAGAGTTCAGTCTATCAGAGGCTGGAAAATACATATTCACTTGGTCTTCCCCCACTCAACCCCTGGTATCTTCCAGCTTCTATTTGACTGAACTGAACACAATGGGACAGGCAGGGATAGTATAGAAAACAAGCAGGAAGTGGTAGCTCAGTGGTTAACACTGCTAATCAGATGACTGTGGGTTTAATCCTCAGCACCACCAAGCTGCCACTGCTGGGCCCCAGAAAAAGGCCCTTAACGCTCAACTGCTTATTTAAATTAATAAAACTAGCTAAAAGTAAGTCTACTGGGATAAGAATGTCTGCCAAATGCTGTAAACTTTAAGAAACACTGGTTGTCCACTTCTGTTATTAAAGGGAAGTGATAGCATAGTTGTTTTGGACTGCTATCAGTCCCCAAACTTTTTTTTTGTAAAGACCCCATAATTTTTTCTTTTCTTTAAAGGAAGGCAGGTTGGAAAATGCACTGCAAGCAATTATGGGCCTTATAAAAAGATATGAAGTATCACACCGATTCTGCAACTTCAACTACTAATAAAACAGTAGTTATTACATTTTATCCTCTCTTTCAGAATTTTCTTCCTTATTGGCGTGCAGTAGCACCTGCTCATCACCATGAAATGTTATATGGAATGTTAATGGTGAATCGAACAAATATGTAGGCTACCTTAATAACTAATGGGAATTTTATTTTGAAAGGTAACCCTAATTATTAAATACAGATATAATTCAAGCAAAACATTGATTTAAAATTACCTTTACACTGGCATTGTTTAGAGCAGGGATGTCCAGTCTTGGTCCTCGAGGGTCGGGGTGTCCTGTTTAACTCCAACCCTAATCAAACACACCTGAACCAACTAATGAAGATCTTGCTAGATATAATTAAAACTCACAGGTAGGTGTGTTGAGGCAAGTTGAAGCTAAACTATGCAGGACACCCCGACCCTCCAGGACTGAGTGGGGGCCCGCTGGGGGTCGCTTGGGGCTTTCTGCTATATTGGCTTCCATTTGGCCAGATTTCCTTCTGATCCTGATCGATCCCAGACTTTACTGTTCATGTATTCACCTTATTTTGCTAATATCACTTTATCTACTTAAACAGTTCACTCACTCCTGCATCCTCATTTCCACTGAAGTACTCTCTGAGGTTTGCATTTCCTCTGTGCTTTGAACTTATTGAATCTCATGTTGTAGAGTTTGCCTGATCACATGACCCAACCAGTACTTGGTTTTGACCACAGTTCCAGTTAGTCCTTAAGTTTAACTGATTTTACTATCACCATCGATGAGTCCAAAGAAAAAGTATATAAGATGCATCTTTTTATGTCACATAACCAACAAATAGTTTGGCCTCGAAAAAAAAAATCAATGCTGAGAAAAACCTTGCTGTTATTTGTAAAATATTAATAATATTAAAGCAAAGGCAATTTTATAAAAAAAACCCAAACATTTAGATGGAAGAATCCCTGCTGTTACATTATTGATTTTCAATAACGAAAAGTTTTAGAGTTTTATGGTGTTAATAAAAAACCCTTTTTACCACATGCTGTTTAATTCTTGTGTGTAAATGTTGGTATAAATAAATGGACAAAAGTTTGTGGACACCACATCAGTGTGTCTTCCCCAATCTTAACAGCACAATATCTTCTTATTCCTCCACTTTAGCGGTGAGACTTAAACTCTGTTCTTGATCTCCATGAAGACATGCTGTGTTCTGAAAAAAAAAACTGTCCATGTCCTTTTATTTGTTACATTCAATTCAATTCAATTCAATTTTATTTCTTTGGCACTTTTTACAATGGTGATTGTCACAGAGCAGCTTTACACAAATTATAAGATGAAAATGAAACAGAAAACAGTTTGTCCCTGATGAGCAAGCCGGGGGTGACGGTGGTAAGGGAAAACTCCCTGAGTTGGAAATAGGAAGAAACCTTGAGAGGAACCAGACTCAAGAAAGAACCCATTCTCATTTGGGTGAAAAACAGGTAGCAGGAATTATGTGGCTACATTATCCTTAAAGAACAGCTGGATCATCTTATATGGCAAAGTGGGACGTTCTTGGTCACCCTGGTGATGTATTATCAACTGGAGCAGGTCACAGGGAAGGGTCTGACAGGTCCGCGGTGGAGATATACATACATGATTATACACAGTCCTACATAAAGTAAAATGTTTTTCTTTGCATATCCTATCTTAGAAGGTTGGGGTCAGTGTAAAGGATCAGCTATGACACAGCATTCCTGGTGGACACAACAGTGGTGGACTTAATTATTCTTATACTTAACTCATTAACTATTTGAGCCACCACTGCCCCTGCCTTAACATTAGTGTCTGATCTCACTAATACTATTGGAACTCAAGTGATCAAATCCAGACAGTCACATGACCCAATCCAGTGCCCGGAAGTCTGGAGGTGATTATAAGAGGAAGAATGAGACTAAGCTCTAAAATAGAATGGGCATTTTAACAGTAAATCCAAAAGTGAGAAAAAGAATGAAGGCTTTTATGTACCTCTTGCCACACACTGTTTTTCTCTGAAGGGAAGCAGATCCTTTAGACAGCAATGCTATTGTGTGCCAATTCATTTTGTCTGCATGGTTGACACAGTCTCTTTCTCTCTCTCTCTCTCTCTCTCTCTCTCTCTCTCTCTCTCTCTCTCTCTCTCTCTCTCTCTCTCTCTCTCCCTCTCCCTCTCTCTTTTTCTCTCTCTCTCTCTCTCTTTGTGCACATGTGAATGTAATACACTGATTGGTTGACTTTTCCCTCTTGTTGTGGCGGTTATGAATATACCAATCATCACATTTATCTGTCTCATTCTCTGTCTGTCCTTCTATCTCTTTAATCACTCTCTCTTTTGTCTTTCTATCCAGGTAATTTGTCTCTCTCTTAAATTTTTTTAATCGGTCTGTCTATCTCTATGTCATTACTTCTTTTCTTTTTTTTCTTTCTACTGTATTTTCTTTTCCTGTTTTTATCTCTATTATAAAAAAAATGCCGCCTCTCCCCGTGCTCTTGCCCTGTCATTTACTTTCTAGCTTGCTCTCTTTGTCTAGCTCTTTGCTCTCTCTCTCTCTCTCTCTCTCTCTCTCTCTCTCTTTCTTTCTCTTTCTTATTTGTATATATATATATATATATATATGTTGGTTGGTTTCAGCTAAAACCATAAAGTGTGTGTGTGTGCATGAGGTTTCAATTAGTCTTAATGTAATTTTCAGGTCTACAGACACACACACACACACACACACACAAACACACACAATTGCGTCTGTGACAGAGTAAATGAAAGTGTCAGACAGACTGATTCTCAGACGCTTTTAGCTTTTTTCTTTAGTTTCAGCTCTAAAACCAGAGTTTTCTCCCTGGACATATCGATCCTGATCCCCAGCCGTGTGCTAGAGAGTTGATCCATTCTGTGAGTTTAGCGCTTCTCGGGTTTTATGATAGATGGCACCGGCGTGTGGCGTTTTTATGACTAAAGAAAATAAATGACGCTGCCGTTAAACCCTCACTAAAACTTTCAGAGGCTGGCTGACAAATCCATCTTCACTAAACGGCACATTCTCCGAGATGCAGCTCGCTTTGTTTGTCTGGTCAGAAATATTTTTTCTGCGACTTTTTCACCTTGAAGTCCGTTTTTTTTCCTTTAGCTCTGGTTCTTCTTTTACATTGAGCCACAATTAAAACCCTAAAGCTACAAAACAAGTTTCAGTCTCTGAACAAGAGATCTAGCGATTATCACATTCTCAATATTTGTGGCTTTTTCATTACCAGATATCGGTTAGATGATATTGGATCCACCGAGATATGGCACAGGACCACTACTACAGCAGTGCATCATGGGAAGAGACGAGTTAACAACAGCGCTTAGAACTGAAGGAAATTAATTTAGCTGTAATTGATACAATAATGCACAAAATTGAGGGACTAAAACAGACTAAAGTAGCAAAACTTCTTAAATTTAGATGGTTGTTTAAATTTAGAAGGATTTTTTTAAATTTGCTACAAAAAAATGTTCATGCTCTTTATTTGTTCCCTTTTAATCACAGTGCAGTTTATTATTTAATTGTTTAATTAATTCAATGAAAGTGTTAAAAATCTCTAATTATCATCATCTTTCTGACAAACAGAATCGTTCTTTATTTCTCTCTGTTTAAAAAGCGTTCCCTGATGTCTCAACAAGTGAAACCAGCGAAGGTGAAGCGTAATAAATGCGCACTCACTCCTGGCTGGCTCACTCGACCGAACCGCAGATCAGACGCAGCCGCATTTAAATCAGATCATGAGAGAGAATTTAGTGCTGCTATTTAAACTTAAACTCATGACTGAGTTTTCCAGAAAACTGCACGATTTGAAACACTGAGACTAAAAACAGAGTAAAGATCAAACCAAACGATTTGCGGGAGTGATAACGGAGATGCAGAAGCGATAGTTATTTACTGCTTCCTTCTGTTTTGGACCCCATGAAATCAGTACTCAACTAAACAAGCATTTTATTTCTAACACTGTCAACACGGTCATATTACTTTTACAGCAAACAACAAACACAACTAAACTACTGTTCTTACTACAGCAAGAGTAATAGAAACGCCTGAAATGAAAAGAAATTAAAAAAAAACTATCATCAAATTGTCTTTGTTAAATAAATCGTTTATTTTAGTCAAACAAGCAGGAAACAACTCGGCCATCAATCTCTATAACTCCTCCCCCTTCCTTCGGGGGCTGTGATGACAGCATGGGCAATTAGTTGTTGTAAAAATTATTACAGATATAATAGCATTATAGTGCAATACAACTCAATGTGCAATGTTATTATTATTATTATATTATAATAAATACCATGTGTAATATATATATTTACATTTACAGCATTTGGCAGACGCCCTTTTCCAGAGCAACTTAAATTTATCCTTTTTTTATCTATACAGCTGAGCCATTGTGGGTTGAGGGTCTAGCTCAGAGGCCCAACAGTGGCAGCTTGGTGGAGCTGGGAATTGAACCCACAATCTTCAGATAGTCACGCACCTTAATCATGAGCCACCACTCCCCCCTATACATATATAGATATATAGATAAATAGACAATTCTTGTGCATTTTCACATTGCAAATACCTTTTTAAAAAAGTATTTTATATTCAAGATTCGTATATATTTTTATTTTTATATTTGTAAATCCATTTTATTTTGTTTTATTTTATTTTTTGCTTCTCTTTTAGTTTTTGTACTGGTATTTTCTAATAAGCAGCTACTGGAAAAATAATTTCCTTTGGGATAAATAAAGAATGATCTTATCTTATCTTATTCCCAAAACAGCCACAAGATGGTGCCATATATCGCTGGAGCCGATATTACAAAAACAATATCGACTCCGCCTTCTCCATGGCTCTTTAACAGATCTCTTTTTAAAGGAAGTAGAAATCCTTTTTTTGCTATTTGTCTGCTTATTTTTTGGTGTTTCAGTGTGGAGTGAGTGTGTAGCCCTGTTTTAGTGTTGGGAGTGTGTAGCCCTCGGTCCATTGCACTTTTCCCCTGATCACTTATAGGGTGATTAGCCGTGTCCTGAATAATGCATGCTGGAATGATGCAGTAAGAGACGACTCTCTGTTGGCCAGCAATAAATCGGCTTTTTATTGGAACGCTTTAAAAAGAGCTGCTGTAGAGCTGTGAATACACACGGTATATCAGCAGGTGTGTGTGTGGTGGTGTGGGGGATGGGGGTGTGGATGGGTGGTTGATCTCAGTGAAACCTTTGGATTTTGAGTAGTTTTGTTGTATTTTTTTATTAATTGCTTTGTGAAAGCAGTCTGCAAACATACAAACATACTAATGAGATGGCCGGGTGTCCACATACTTTTGGCTGTTTGTTTTACTGCTACATTTTTTTTAATCTAAAGTGTAAAAATGCGGATTTGAGTTAAAAAAAAGAAACAGAAGAGGAAGAAGTTGCAGAGGAAGTATAAGAGGAAGAAAAGCAAGAAAAATAGAAAGAAGAAGGGAGAGTAAAGAGAAGAAGAAAAAGGAAAAGAGGAAGAAAAAAGAAAAAAAAAAAAGTGTAGAAGAAGAAGAAAGAAGAAGAAGAAGAAGATGGGAGAAATATGAAGGGAGGAAGAAAAGATAATAAGTGTAGGATAAATAGAAAAAGAAAGTAAGAAGGAAGAAGAGGAAGAAGAAGAATGTAATAAACAACAGGAAAAATTAGGTTAATAAGAAGAAAAAGAATAGAAAGAAGAAGAGGAAGAAAAGCAAAGAAGAAGTGTGTTTGTGTTAGTGTGTTAGTGTTAGACTCAATCATTTCTCATCACACTTATACAGGAGTCAGTAAATTTCTCATACACAAAACTGTAGTTTAGTATTTATTTATTTATATAATTTGTCTGCTTTTGTGTTCTAATCAGCTGCTGGACTAAAGAACTCGTTTGCAGTGTTAAGAACAAAAAAACAAACTAACAAACGAGATAAGCGATCGGCAAAAACGCCCACGACCACATTAATCATGGTGTGATCTCATCAGTAATTAGTCTGAGCTCGTTCTGACTGGAAGACGACATCATCATCATCATCATCTCCGATTCTTCTGCATTCTTTTACCTCTAAAAAATTATCTGAGCTCAGTTTTTACCTCACTGTTAACACACACTGCTCACACACACCTGACACACACACCCCACACACACATTCACGCAGCGTCTTAAAAATCACCCCCATTAATTCTATGCTGTCTCTTAGCGGCGGATAGCAAATAAATGGCGGTGATGTTCCGAGAGATTTGTTCCCAATGCAGAACATCCTGTTAAAGAGGGAAATATTTAATGTCTCGATTCAGTGAGCAGCCACCTGAGACATCACCTGCAATTACTGACACACCAGCTGTAATTTCCCCGAGAAAACAGTTATCATGCTGAGAGAGAGAGAGAGAGAGAGAGAGACAGAGAGAGAGAGACAGAGAGAGAGGAGAGGAGAGATGAGAGAGAAAAGGGAAAAGGAAGAGAAAAAAAAAAACAGAGAGAAAGAGAGAGAGAGACAGAGAGAGAAAGACACAGAGAGAGACAGAGAGAGAGAGAGAGAGCGAGTGAGAGAGAGAAAAGGAAAGGAAGAAAGAGAGAGAAAGAGAGAGCGAGAAAGGGGAAAGGGGGCACTGAAAGAGTGATAAAGGTAGAGAAATACAGATGGGTAGACATTGAGAGAGAAAAATAAAAGGAGAAAGAGAGAGAGAGAGAGAGATAAACTAATACAATATAGTATATTGCTAATATAGTATATATGCCAAGTTAAGTCAAAAGTTGAGTGTAAGAACCCTAGTGTTTAGT
The DNA here is from genome assembly GCA_005784505.1 of Bagarius yarrelli. Classification (NCBI taxonomy): domain Eukaryota; kingdom Metazoa; phylum Chordata; class Actinopteri; order Siluriformes; family Sisoridae; genus Bagarius; species Bagarius yarrelli. The sequence goes on from VCAZ01000011.1 coordinate 67,145, forward strand.
AGGAAGAAAAGAGAAGAGAAGAGAAGGAAAAAATGAGAGATAAATGCACAGAGCAAGACATTAAAATAGAGAAGAGAAAGGGGCTGTGAAAGTGAGTGACACAAGTGAGAGACAGAAAAAAGGAGTAAAGCCAAAGATAGAGAGATATTAGATCTAGAAAGGGTGCGAAAGTGAGAGAGAGAGAGAGAGAGAGAGAGAGAGAGAGACAGACAGAGAAGGTGTGTCTGGCTGCTGTCCATGGTGCTGATTTTTGGAGCTCTTGGGCACATGGTACCTCTATCTGACACACACACACACACTGTACCCAGCCGGTGTGTGTGTGTGTGTGCGTGTTCAACTTCACTAATGAGTCCCTGATGTCCTGAAGATCCAGAGCTGAATCTCGGTATAGTGGAGACAGTGTCTCATTCGGCTCTTGGAGTTTGGTGAAAAAACCTGGCTGACATTAAAATCAGATGATAATAAGAGCTTTTCCGAGGTGACAGTCTGCTTAGCGCTTAGCATTTTAATAAGCAGCCCATGGGCAGGATGCACACCGGTGACCTCACAGGTGACAGACTATGTAAATGATTCATTACCCAGAATGCACCAGGATGGTGGGCTTGTTAGGATGAAATCTGTGTGATCATATCGATAAATCAACGCTGCGTTTTTCATTCCTGGTTTCGAAACAGCTAAAGACGGAGCCATTAAGCGGAAACTAATGAGATTTCTGGAGGCTTCGTTAAAGACAAAGCAAAGCATCATTAAGAGACGCGCCTCTGCCTCAGAGAGTCATTATCACCCGGCGAGGCACAGTAAGAGCGGTGCATTGTGGGTTTAAAGAGAGCCAGCACTCATTAGGACAATCCTGCCTGAAGAAAGCACAAAGTACTTTGGTACACAAAGTTTAGCAAGCAACAAGCTAATGAAAATGACCTTTCAGAAGGAGCAGGGATTTACAGCGCTAAGTGCAGAGCCGCTGATACCTCCATGAGGAAGATGATTGGACTTACACCAGAACAACCAGGTGGAACCAGGTGGTTCTATTACAGCGGTTTGCTAACTTATCAGAGATCTAAAACGCTCAGCTATAGTCAATGCTAACTTCATGTTGAATTATTTCCTGTCAAATCAATTTATCCCACATAAATGGTAAGCTCGTCCAATAAGAGTTGGCGTCAGAGTTGGGATAGAGTCTCTGTAGAATAACAGGCAGTGGAAAATATGCTGACCCACAACGGGTTAGCAGAAGTCTTGCTCTTTCTTGCTGCCTGCCTGTCAGACCATTGCTAATCCTGTCCTACAACAGTCTATTTTAGCTACTTAGAAATAATTTTTATGCCAGAAAACAAGTTCAGCATTTCCAGCCACACTTATATTCACCTCATTTATACAACTCAGCAATTGCGGGTTGAAGGCCTTACTCAGGGGCCCAGCAGTGGTGGAGCTGAGAATGGAACCCACAATAGTTGGTAGTCTAACACCATAACCATGAGCCACCACTTCCTTTAGAGTTGATACATTAGCAGCTTTTAATTTTCTGTCCTGAAGATGTTAAACATTTGTATTTTTGATCGGAGGAGCTGGGTTTTAATAGCCAGCACTGACAAGCTGTTATTTTTGGGACCCTTGAGCAAGGCCCCTTATTAACCCTTTTCGCTCCTCCGGGTATCAGGGCTATCCCTGCACTTTGACCACAAGTTTCTAGGGTTAATTATGCAAAGAAATACATTTTTCACTGTACAGTGATGTAGATTTAATGAATAAAGACCTACCAAAGCTCTGAAACTGGGGACTCCTTCTAGAAAGAATTAAGAGAATAATTACTAAGGCATAGGAAGAAAATCTAAGGGCCCCTGTACAAGGCCCTTAACCCCAAATTGCTCAGTTGCATAAGAGAGAAGTTTTCTCTGGATAAGGACATCTGCTAGATGCTGTAAATGTCAATAAAAGATAAATAAATTCTGCAAAAAGTCAGATATTCTGTTAAACATGTTCTATTTAAACTTTTTATTATAAATCTATTAGAATTCACAGAGAATCTGCTACACCAATCCCGGGGCTATGCTGCTGCTGCTATGCAAACAATAATATATTAGAAGAAACGTGTTCATGTGAATCTATTGTTTATGTAAAAGGCACATCCTCTGACCAATCAGATTCAAGCTGATTTGCTGAATATCCTACAATCCCTAAGAGGTGAGCTATAGAGGTGAGTTTATGCTAATTTGATCATATTCATATCAGATTTCTATCTCCTGAGTCGATTAGAGATTTTAGTGCGCTTCTGCTGAATTTAATTAGAAATGAGAAGGAAATTAAATTAGGACATATTTTATATTAAACACTGTGAGAGGGACTGGATGGCATTATGGTTATTCCTGTGTTGAGTTAATTAGTCTAATATTGGAAATAACTGGCAAGTATGAGAAAAAAATCTCTCGCCCTGTCTGTCTCTCTTGTCTAAACGACAGGTGGCTGCTGATTAAATTATATATTCATTCATTTTTCACATACAGGAGTCCAGCATAAAGATGGAGGAAAGATTTTTGACGGATAAAAATAGGTGTGCCTCTGTGTCAGTTTACTTCGTCACAGATGGGAATAGCCTGATGCTACAGGTTTTATTCATGACAAAAAGACTCGCTTTATTATTTAATAAATATTTTTTGCACATTGAGTTGAGAGAGAAGCGATGCTTTTACAGTTCAGAGGAGAAAGAAGACTCAGACAAAAGTGCAAATGGCAGTTCTTCTGACATGAGCAAACAACAGCAGAAGCAGAAGAAGAGAAAAGCTTATCAAAAAACACCAAGCAGCCCTGCAGAAGCAAAATCAGATGTGTGAACTTCAAGAAAATGGAAAGTTCAGAGTTCATACATGGTCCAGTGTGATGTCAGATTTTTGCTGAGTGTAGTAACCTCCAAAGGGTTCTCTTAAGGGAGATAAACCAACCTTGTCGAGTTAGCAACATGTGGAAAAAAAGGACAGATGGGTGTCCGTGATTACCCCGAGGTTGGGAGTAGCAGTCGAAGGGAAGATCAGCAAGTCATCCATGGAGACTGCAAGATCCCAAAATAGAGATGAATCACTCGAGATACAAAGCAGTTTGGTTTTGCTTAGGTTGAGTTTCAGTTGATGAGATGCCATCCACGATGATAAATCTGCCAGACATGCTGAGATCAGTCTGGTGTCTACAGAAAGAAAAGTAAGGATGAGAGTAACAGGACCCATGTGAGGAAATAACTTTAGCATCTAAGTCACCAACATGTGACTGAAATCGTTATCGAACTCAAAACAGAGTTTAGCTCAAGTTTTGTTTTCGTTACATAGTGCATAGCAGTGCTTTATCTACGCTATCTAATGCATGATCATAACTTTAGAGGTCGGACTGGACTAGCGATGCAATTCAATTTCACATTATCCTCCGATTAGCAGTCCAACACCTTAACAATTGAAAAAACGCTTCCCATCAAAGACAGAAGGAATACAAGTGTAAACACAAGACTCTGGATACTAATAAAACACACAGCGTGCTAGTGGAGGAATGAAAGAAGCGTCTGAGAAGCGAGAGCATGAAATACAGGTGTGTCTTGTAAGTCTGCGACATCGTGCTACAGGCTGAAATCTCATCTCTGCTCTGTTTTATGGCAGCTCCTATACTGTCCCTCTTAATGAGAATAAATTTATTGCCATGTCTGCTGTGTAAATTGAATCTGGACTCTGCCGAGTCAGGTGGAAGATTGATTCTCTTCCAGAGTGAGATTGCTGGAACACACTTTAACGCATGCTCCCTATTTACTGACTGTAAACAAAAGCACACTTGTTCTGGGATGTAACCCCACCTCCATCTCAAAAGCTAGCAGAGAAAGTTTGAACTCTATTTTATCATCGTGAACAGAGTTTAACTCTATGTATACCTGCCTTTCAGTCTGCAGTTACTAAGGAAAAAGTTTTAAAACAGTGAATTAGAGCATGAGGTGTCAGTGTAGGCGGTCTGTCTGAGCTGGATCTAACACCCTCAGATCATGGAGATCCCTACAGGTATAGAACTGCTTCAAAAGTCTTATTACACAATTCTAAAACTTTCTATGTCTCAAAATTATGCTGTCACTTTCCATTTTAAAATAAATGTAATAAATTGTACATTTCTGGCTCAAGCATGATACAAAATTCAGTGTGGATTTACTATTACTATCACATCACAATTATAGAAACCATCAATAATAAACAAACACACAATATAACACGGCGTGGAATTACACACAGAGAGACAAGAAACCCGTTAACACACAACTCCAAACCTCTGCACTACAACCACAACTGTACCACCTACAACATCTGGAACAGTTCAGAATCAATATTTATCTAATAACATCACAAAAACATTACAGATATCAATAAAATCTATCAGACATTTAAAGGCTGTAAGTCAGTGTTACCGGTCGGCGGCGCTGGTCTGGAAGTGGGGAATAATACATCTACTACTTTTCCGGAAAAATCTGCCTTAAAAGCGTATTTTTAATTATGTAGAAGAGAAAGTTAATTTCTCCTCCGTCAGCCATTGTGAGGGTGAAAATTCTTATTCAACTGTACAGACACGCTTCGCTAGTTGAACTGGGCTGTAACAGTTTTACTCTAATCAACTAATCAGAATAATCGGAAACATGTTGACGTCATTGTTGGCCAGTTAACTGACTCTGGAGATTCTAATAAAAAAAAATCTGATTAAATAAAGAAACAGTTTTCACCCAATGATCAATCTGCCCCTGCTAATATAGTGTAAGTTCCACGGGCAGCGCTACTGATTCTGAAGGCAGATTAGATTAACATGGCAACACATAGAAACTGAAATCTGATTGGACAAAAAATCTAACATCCACATCCACATACTGGAAGCAGTGCAGCGAGAGAAACACTACGAAATGAAGAGAATAAACTGCTGGAATGACGGTTGGAATACTGACCCGCACTGCACACACACTGTATGACCTAATAAAAAAGGATCTATTCTTAGCACAAATAATGATAAACTTCATTAAAAGTGACGTCTAGACAAACACTCAACCTTCCAAACAAGCTCAGAGCAGCAACGTATCCCGGCCAGAACTGTGATTAGCTGCTTTCGGTTCTTTATCACGTCTTGTTCTAAAGATGGAAATAAAATTCTGCTGGAGAATATTGTCTGGTGCTTTAGTGGTGTATTAGAGTCTCTGAAAGCAATTTCTGTGTCTTGGTCTGTGCACGAGGGAGTTTATTTTTGTCACTGTAATTCGATTTGATTTTAGTTTGGGTGTCTGGCTTTCCTCCTAAAAAAGAAAATTGTTAAAAACACAGCAAGAAGTTAATGTTTTACCGTTATTTCCACTAGTTTATCATCTATATTGCAACAGACTGTAGTACAAAATAGTTCAAGCGTTTTGTATTGACCGCACATTTGCAACATCCTATATTATTTACGGGAAACATTCGTCTTCAGGACAGTGGACACTGTCCTAAAGCAGCTTTACACAGATAATTTAGTAAGAATGAAAGATTATTCTTTATCAGTGTTTGTCTCCGATGATCAAGCTGATGGCGATAATGGCAAAGAAAAACTCCCTGAGAAGGGATTTAAAAGGGAACAATTCTAAACCAACAATTCAAAGAAAACTCAACTAAAAAAAAGAAAACTCAACTAAAAAAAAAAAATTAATCTTAAAAATAAATTAGTTTTTCTATTTTGCATTTACTTTCATTTTCAATACTGAAATACATTTAATACATAAATCTTCATACTTACAGTAGATAAACTTCACACCGAAAATGTTTCTCAAATAATATTCCATATATTGACTTTCTACCAAAGTCATTTTCCAATAAAAAAACTAAACTTTAACTCTTTACACACCTCCGGTTTTCTGGGTGCGGTCTGTGCTGCAATGTTTTGTTTTTTTTCATCTTTCTCAGCACTTTTATATCATTAGTTCAATAATCTTATCCGTGCATCTGTTCCGGGTTTATTTTTTTTATAATACTATTAATAGTAATTTTATCAATTCAATAAAAAATACTATTCAAAATGACCATTTTCAAATAAAAATTTTATTCGTCACATATACATAATCATACATAGTACAGCATGCCGTGAAAAGTCAAACTTAAATTAATTAATATATATTTTAAAATAAATATATTAAATAAATAAATTAATTAATTAAATTAATTGAAATATATATATATATATATATATATATATATATATATATATCTAAGTTAGTATGAGTAAAATGATAGCATATGTATATACAGATACGGATAGAGGTACTAAAGTGTCCTTGTCCTGGATTAGAAGTGTTAGATGACTCTGTGATGTACCAGTCCAGTGTTTGGTGTCGGTTTGTGCAGAGAGATGAGACATTGAGCAAGTCTTTGAGAGAAAGTCCTGTTATCAGGTGCTCAGTGTTTCCTGGGTTAGACATCGACTGGCCTGAGGAAAAAGCTCCTCGTCATTATTTCTGTGTTTGCCTTCAAGGAGCGAAATCACTTTCTTGAACGCAACAGAGAAAAGAGTCCAGTATTGGAAGGGATGAGGTCTGTCACAATCCTCCTGGACCTGGCCAGGCACTGCTTGTTGTAGATGTCCCGCAGAACAGGAAGCTCAGTCTGGATGGTAACTTCAGTTCCCATAGGAGGACACACTTGTGTTCTGGTTCTTTTATTTTTGTTCCTCCTCCAACGATCCTAAATGACCCAGTTAATACGGTAATATTTCTGGCATTTGGTAGACGCCCTTACACAGAGTAACTTACGTTTAACTTACAGTTAGGGATTAAGGCCCTTGCTTAGGGGCCCAGCGGTGGTAGCTTGGTGGTGCTGGAAAATAAACCTTACAATCATTATAGCGTCCCCTGTCACAATAATCAGCTTTTTTTACACTATTTCTTCATGAGATTTAAAGTGACTGAGGGGTTTAAAGGCCACGCCTTCAAACATCAGTAAAAGGAATAAGGTCAGAATGATTTGCTGCTGCTGGAATCACGTAGCGTCTGAGCTAAACACACATTCTAATTAGAGCTGGATAGGTTTCTGAGCTCAGGCGCCATGGGCTGACCCTCTACACTGGATTTGCTGGGCATCTGGGAAACAATAAATCTCTGAATACAAAGAAAAAAGAAAATTATGTTTCTTTTTTTTCTCCCCCCCGGGGCTGAGAATCTAATCTAAAATATGAATCTGCTATTGTTTCCGTCAAACGGGTCGCTTCGGGAGTGCATGCAGATTCTCCTCAGATGCTGTTTTTCTTCTATTTTAGGGTCGAAGATTAGAACTTTGGGCTTTTTTCAGACTCTATACATTTTAATGAGCATTCTTTTAGATGGATTTTGAGAAATAAGGTTGTTCAAGCAGGTTGCATAAAAAAACGACAAGGTTACTTCGGAGTAATGAGAAAACCATTGTGGCAGGTGGGGCAGAAAAGCGTTTTATTCAAGTGTCCCGATTTTTCTTTTTAAGAAAAGTGTATGCAATGACAAACGCTCGAACACGGCGCATTATTTCTGAGATCAATTTACGTAGCCTTGTGGAGAAGCTTTTAAATGTCAGTTTGTTAAATAAATTGGAATTAAATATTGACACCAGTAATTGGTGTGGGACGTGGTGGCTTTGGTGTGGGACGTGGTGGCTTATGGTTAAGGTGTTGGACTACCAACCTGAACCTGAAGCTCGTGGGTTCGATTCCCAGCTCCACCAAGCCACCACTGCTCGCCCCCTAAGCAAGGCCCTTAACCCCTAATTAGTTGTATCAATGAGATAATTGTAAGTCGCTCCGGATAAGGGCATCTGCCAAATGCTGTAGATGATGTGTATAAGTGATCATAAAGACACTGGAGTTGAGAAGAGAATAGGATCTCTGTAATATCTGGGCCGGAGTCACCAGCCCCGTTCCCGCTGACAGGAGATGTGCTCTAATCTGATCAAGGCACATTATTAACTACTGCCTGCTAATATTATGAACAGCAGCTACGCTGATTCCTCTCCACCTGTTTCCATTCCAAGGTATCCAGAGATTGGTATTACAATTGGTATTTATATCCAACACTGGTAAACCTTCAGGGAGAAAAGGCCAACTGAGGGACCAGTAACCAGGTTCCTGCCCCTTCCCCTTAATTTTGAGATACATTAGCTAGAGTGGCAACATGGCCTAGATTCACAAGTAAATATTTTTTGGCATCAATAAAAAATTTGTTTATGGTGTTCGAAGAAACCTTTTTAGAAAAAATTGCTAAAGTTCGCTAACGTTAGCCTGCTGTGTGACATATTTTTATGCCTGATAACGTAACCTGATGACTTGACAGAATATCCTATTAGAAATAAGAGTCTAGTGGCAGGAAGTTAGCATTTCACCTCACATATGATCATGTGTACTAGTGTAGTAGTGGTGTCTAATTTCCTCCGGGTATATTTTGATCCCTACCCCCATCACTCCTTTTCAAGGGCCAAGGGGACGGCGTAAGGGTAGAAAAAATAATTAGGAATGGACCTTACATTACCTAAAGCACCTTGGCCAAAAAAAAATTGCACTTTTTGAACTGTGGTCTGTGGTGGAAGCTTCGCTCACTGATGCCAAAAGTTTCTATGTTTGAGACCAGCCAGTTTTTGGGGCTGGATTGGTGCCGGGTTTTTTTTTATTGCTTCCTGATTAGGCTCCAGCTTGAAAAGCAATAATGGTAACGGAGAACTGATTCTGGAACCCTGTTTAAATTGAGCTGTATATAGACAGGTTTTGAAGTAACAATTCCAACAGTAAGCTTTAATTTAATCAATGAGGGAAACATGATAATTGAACCCTGACTCATATTCCTAATCAAGAAGATGAGCTTTAGCCAGATCTATGAGCCATTTCTTTTATCTCCTATCTCTGTCCCTCTCTCACTTTCTCTCTATCCCTATCCCTATCTCCACTCCCTCTCCCCCTTCTCTCTCCCTCCTCTGAGTAATGGAGTAGGACAGAAATAGCTCAGCCTCTCAGTTAATCCTCCTCCTACCGAGGCCGGTTATTGTTATGGTGCAATAAAGGCCGGAGAGTGTGCTACGTAATAACACATCACACACACACACACATGCTTGGTATAAATGACAATTATTAAATTAGAGCTATGTGAGTCAAAGGACATAATTATATACACACACACACACACACACTGGATCATATTTCAGAGGGCGGCTATCAATAGAGGCTCAGCTGTGAAAAAGTCTTCGGTGTGAATCATTTTGATGAAGATGAAAGTGTTTGAATTGAGACAAACGCTGGGAAGTTAGTCAAACTGATCGCTGTGGATGAGTCACGGGTGAGCATATCATGAGGCTCGACTTATATAGATATCTTAACATCATTTACACGGTATATAAACGGATGTACAGTTATAATATGGGTCTGCGAGTATATACACAACTGAGTCAGTGCGTGGATAGAGATGGAAGATAAAAGAGAGGAGGATGTTAGCTCGAAGGTCATTAAGCTTGGTAGAGCTTCTGTAGCAATGATTCATAGAGAAGTCCGGGTAGGCACTCTATAGTTTTTGGTAGCCCAATATGAGCTTAAGTAGCCTGAATATAAAGACATTATTTTTATGTGGAATATTGTATTGGAGACAAAACGTCAATCAAAAACCTTTTTAAAAGACAAATAACAACCATAGAAAATAATTAAGATGCAATTATCAATATAAATATTTGGTTTAAATGAACATCCTATTCCAGATTTCAGTCACTTTTGCAAATTTCTCTAATGCACATACATGCATCTCAGTCACATGTTTAAACTTGCTGTGTAAGATTTCAATAGTCATGTGAGGACAGTACCGTTTGACAGGACAATGGGGGACGAATTAGTGAGCAACAGATCTGGACAGTCAGTGACAAATGTCGTGTAATATCAGTACCGCCGCTCCGAATAGACAGTTTGCGCGATTGTTGATTAAAATTGAATGTAAAATGAGGGTGATATTTGTAATAGAATGAAAAAGCATTGAAATAGATTTTCCCTCCCTATAAGATAGCTTGATGGATAGGGGACGGATCCATTTTTGTAGCCTGACTTGAAGATGCAATAGCCCCAGGCTGTCAATGGCAGTGGTGGCTCAAATGGTTAAAGCCCTAAGTTGTTTTTTGGAAGACCAGTAAAACCTAGGTTCAAGCCCCACTGCCGCCAGTCTGCCACTGTTAGGTCTTTGAGCAAGACCCTTTACTCTTCCTGTTCCAGGGGCACTGTACCCTTTACCTGTCCTGTTCCAGGGGTGCTGTACCCTTTACCCTTCCTGTTCCATAATAAAGACATTTATTTTCTTAGAGATTTTGCAAGCCCTAGGAAGTGGTAGCTTAGTGGGTAAGTTGTTGGACTGCTGATTGGAAAACCACCAAGCTGTCACTGCTGGGCCCCCTGAGGATTACTATCAGACACCCTCAGCCAAAGCAACTTATATTCATCTTTTTTTTCAAAGTAGTTGAGTAAAAGGGCTTTGTTTAGGGGCCCAGCAGCGGCAGCTTGATTTGGGAAGTCAACCCACATTATTTAGATCATCGGTTCAACCTTTCCCACACAAAAACCTCAAACTTCAACTGCTCAGATGAATAAAAAAATACATGTTAGTTACTCTTTATAAAGGCATTTGTAAAATGCCAAAAATTTAAAAGGAAGGCTAACTGTGCTAGCTACAGCAGGTCACCGGATTTACCAATCTGGAACTAAGGAATCAATGTAATCTGTCATATACATTTATCACAATACAGAATCAAACACAGACTGCATAGAATTGAGAAACATCTCGATTAAATTGTAGCTTTCTGTAAGAAATTATGGCTTAGTCTGTGTCTGCGTGTTTTTGTGAACTTAGGGTCAGCCATGATGTCCAACAAGAAACTTGATGGTGGCTACTATCTATAGAAACAGATCAACTTAAACCCCCTGTTGACCTCTGTCAGAGGTTGGGACTACTCCAGTTACACCTAAGTCCCTGGAGCTCAAAATAGAGAGTTAGGGATGAGAAGTAAAAGCTGAAGTGGAACAAGTAGACATACATTACACAGATCTAATACCAAGACCAGAGGAAAATCTAAAACCTCTACAATAAAGGGAACCAGCTACAATTAGCATTAGAGAAAAGTGGCAAAAGAAGTGATACAGATTTGGAAATGTACCTACTTGGAGAAGTAAAATTAAATCTTCAGAAACATGTCCTCATGCCACATTTAGGAAAATTACCTACAGTACTGGAGCCCTCAACATTACCACATGGTACAACTTTCACACCTTCAAGGCAAATCTCAAACCTGAACTCAAATTCAAATCTTGCAAGGAATCTTAACATTATCATCAACTCTGCTATGGAAAGACTGGAGGATACCTTCTTTGCTATAGGCAAAGACAGCCCGTCTGCGAAACCTACCCTGCCTTCAGCATCAAAGGAAAATGAATCTGGAGCTCCATCATCAGCAACATATGATAAAAGCAAAAAAAAATACAAAAAATAATTACCATTACGTTGCTATGGATCAGGAAATTCTCAGGGAGTTCTATGGTGTATAGTAAGGTCTTAGTAAAATTTGGTCACCTGAGTAAAGGACATACTGAAAAAAACACCTTATGGTCGGGTTCTGCCTGCCATAGACAGTTCTGGGGAACTTACCCTGCCTTCAGTATAACAGGACAATAAAACACAAATAACTTTCAGGTTGCTATAAAATAGGTAAATTCTATGAAAGATCTATGGAGCAAGCTGACATCTAAGCTGTATTAGATCACTTGAGTGAAAGGTTTTGATGAAAAACCTACAGGACTCAAGTTATTCGATTGACCATGTGCCATGACATGAATTAGAGGAAATTGGAACCTCGGCTTGGTTTTAGGTTCTCCACAACATCCTTGCCTATGTTCAAAGACCCTTATTGACTCTGTCAATACTGAGTCAATAAGGGTTCTAATCCACCAATTACCCTCATATGATTCTTTGAATAAGTACAAGTCTCCTGTCCTTGGTAAGCTTTGGAGAGCAGATCTGCATGGTTGAGCATCACAGCTGGAGACTCAGCCATGCAGAACTGTTTGCTACAGAAAGTAGTTTCAGTGTTGCACAACTGTTTCGTGAGACCCGATTTCCCTCAGGCTTGTAACACACACTTTAATGAATCACACTGCAGTGGTTGTGTGTGATGTCTTTGCAGGCCGCAGGTTTCATCCTGCCATCACATCAACACGACACGTCGCTTTTCTTTTCCTGCTTCTTCAGGAATCAAATCTCCACAGAACTTTGTTTGTTGCAGGTTTGAAAAGCAAAAAACAAATGTTTGATTCTCCACCAACAAAAAGGTACATCCATCCATCATCAGGTGATACCACACACCAACCAGCAAGAAAATTCACCCGACAATAAAATGATCAAACGGTTAAACAGGAAAACGAAAAATCGACCCAAAATGTTTGCAGGAAATTTCAAAAAAAGTGGATGAGTGATTTTAATTGAATGTAAAGAATCAGCTGTTTGTCTCATCTGTCATCGTCTATTATTTTATAAAAATCCCTGAAAAGTAATGTTAATTTTATTGTATGATCAGAACGGAATAATCAACTAATCTAACATTAAGGGGGGAAAAAAATACAGATAAAATCATCATCAAATCTTTACAATAAAACTGAGAGTTACTCAAAACAGGTAGGTTTCTGTTACACACTGAGACCCCACCCCATTAAAAATGTTTGGGGGACTCCTGCTATAAGTTCAAACTCAATAAACAATCATACACGACTGTAACTTTTTGAAAAACAGAGCCAAAAAGAAATATTGGAACGAATTAGACAAAAAAACCATCTTAACTAGTGTAGATGAGGTCACGCTGACAGGATGAAGATCATCAGTTTGGGCTTCATGGCTCATCAGATGATGGAGAGTTTTTTTTTTTAATTCACCACATGTACACAGTGACCTCATAGACACCACCCAGACTTCAGTGTGAAACATACACACCATTTAACACCGCAACATCCTCTTTTCCTGATCTGGAAAATATCAGCATGTGTTTTTCACGGCTGGGTTTCTCAGCCATCTTTAATTAAATGTGTGATTAAAACTCGTCAGTGTTAAAATACAGACTTCCTGTTGATGATTTGTTTAACTGACACACCTCGGCATGTGACTCGACCAATTTAGCTTACAGTTTCTTCACAAAACGTCTTCAGGAGTTGTTTTTACTGAATAATTAAGTAAGATTTAGTGGAATGTGAAAAATAAATAATAATAAATAAGATTCAGAGATTCCAGTCAAATATTTTAAGGATATAGTCAAAAGGAAAAAGATTAAAGTTCGAAATTATGATATGAAAGTCATAATAATTCAAGAACAAAGTCAAAATTACAAGATCCAAATCGAAATTACGATATAAATGTCATAATACTTTAAACATAAAGTCGAAATTACAAGTTCGAAATCGAAATTAGGATATAAAAGTCATAATACTTTGAGAATAAATTCAAAATTACGTTTTAAAGTAAAATAAGTTTAAAGTTGAAATTATAAGAATGAAATTACAGAATAGTAAGAAACGTTTCTCTGTTTTGTATAAATGGATGTAGGAGTTAATTGAGTTCTACTTTAAACAAACTCGTCTCCGGTCTGGTTACCCGTTAGAATTACATTAGTAAAACTGACTTTATTCTTAAAATATTGTCATAATTGCTTTAATAGATAGATGGATAGGGGAAGGATCCATTTTTAAATGTCTTAAAACTTGTATTTTAGATTTTAATGTTGTAATTTTGATTACGATTATAAATTTGGTTCTAAACTAAAAAATATTCGAAATATTCATTATCACCTTGTTTGTGTTGTGGGTTTTATTTAATTAGCAAACAAAATACCGGTAACATTGTTAGTTTACATTACGTCATTTTGATACTTTTTAATTTCCTTTAAATTTTCACCTGCAAAATGGTATGACCCAAAAAGTGACGTCTTTCGCTGTCTCTCTGCACAACACCACGTTCACCCACACCGCGTCTATCTGAGGAGATGCTTATTAAAATTTACACACACACACACACACACACACACACACTGTCGAATGCATTATAACAGCGCATAGGCTATTATGATTAAAAAAAAGGAGAAAAAAAAACTAAGTCTATAAACTTGCTTTGGTAAAATTGCTTCTATTTCCCAGGCAAAGAGAACAAAGCCATGCTAATTAGTGCTCATAAATTTTGGCCCCCGTGGTGCTGTGGAGATTGAATAATCAAACAAGGGCTGTAAGAGAAACACCGGATTTGCTATCATGCTGAGATTCACGTAGACTAGGAAGAAGAGCAAAGACAGAAAAAAAAAAAGAAACCGCTTCTGTCTTCTGACGGTTGTGTGTGTAGGGAGGTGAGTTAATTACGCATTATAACTCATCGTACATTCACGCAGCTCAATTAGAGTGTTTGTAATTATTAAAAAGCTGCATGATGTGAAAATTAATGGATGACAGCGTTCACTGGAAAGGGAGTCATAATTTATAGGCAGGGGAGCGAATAAACATTGCTGTGAAAACATTGTTAGATTTCTAATCATGTATAATTACATATAGTATGGCTCGGTAGAATGGTGTAAAATACTATACAGTACAGTGAGGGTTGTACCCCATAAGGCAACTAGTTTGTCAATCGTGTAAGCTTTGTCATGTGATTTAACACTGTTCTCTCACTGGTTGGCTCTCTTAAGAGCAATTCTTTAGCTATTAACTTAATTTAGTTGTTAACTTTAGGTATGAGGAGGAATTATGAAATCTAAAATATGGTCCTGAAGCATAAGGCTTCATATGTGCTTTATAAATACTAATGGAGAATAAATATGCTAATAATACATACTTATTAGCAACTAGGTAATAGTGCATTAGTTTTCTCTTGCTGTCTTGCTGTTATTGGACTTTTGGAAAAAAAGTCTAAAGATTTAAGGCCATTTATTGGATGGATTTTAGCAGGTTTGTTAGTAATATATTTCTGTTTCCTGGCAGGTCTACTCCGACGTTGGCATAACCTGATAAAAGAAAAAAGAAGCCTATCAGTGGCCGCGGGTGAACTAAATTGTTAAAAACAGATAATTTGCCTGTAAGACAGTGTTGTGATTATGTAATTTAATTATGTACACCTCATAATTCATCGAATAAATTGCCAGATAAATCATGTAAGTAAATTGTTTGATGAATCACATAATGAATAGTCTGAAAAGTTACATAATGAGTCGATTGATGAATCACATAATGAATCGTTTGATAAACCACATAATGAATTGTCCAGTGAATCATATAATGAAATGAATGATCTGATGAGTTACATACTGAGTTGCTTGGTGAATCACATAATGAATCATTTTATGAATCATGTAATTAATTGTTTATCAAATCACAAAATGAATCACTTAACAAGTCCCTTTACTTGCATTGTAACTTAATTGTTACAGTTTTATTTTATTAATTATAATGCATATTAAACACCTAAAACGCTTTTATTTTTTACCTGATATAGATTTGAGAAACGTTTTTTAAATAATGAAAATAAAAGAGTGAAAATAATAATATTTTTTTTTATTAATTAAAGAATATCTCTTTTTATTTAATATTCTTTTTTCTGTATTCAAAAATTAACCTACTGGCCAATCAGAATTCAGAATTCAGTGGTCTTGTAGTATAAAGCTGGGTCATAGAATCCACTTTTACGCTCCAAATCCTGATGTGTGATTCGATTACAGACCAAGCAGCAGTGATGCGAGTGTGTCCTGCTACACATGATAAAGTGAGTGACGTTTTGCCTCCAGTGTAGTGCAGCAGATAAGCCCGAGACACCGATCTCGTGTCGTGTAGAGATGAAGTGCACTCAGGGACAGACGCATCAGATGGAGGGATTAAAGAAAAGATATGTAGATGCACAAATTCCGCCTCTGGTGTCACTCAGGCTCCAGTGTTTCCTGGACAGATCTAATTACCTGAGCTACAGTAACCTAAGGTGACTCAGCTGAGAAATTAAGCATTCAATATTTTTTTATTCTTTAATAAGCATTCCTATAGATTCGGTGGCTAATTAACATTATAATGTTCCAATTATTTATAGAACCATCCATCATCCATCATCCATCCATCTATCCATCCATCAATTAGTCAATTAGTCCATCCATCCATCCATCCATCCATCCATCCATTCCCTTATACAGTACATCCATCTGTTAATGCATCCATCCAACTATTCATTTAACCATTTATCAACCCTTTCATAATCTTATTTATCTATTCATTAATTAGTCCGTCCGACCATCTATCCATCCATCCACCTATCCATTTATCCTTTTATCCATCCATCTACCTATACATCCCTCCATCTATTCATCCATCAGTTAGTCCATCAATCCATCCATTCATATATGCATCCATCTGTCAATGCATCCATCCAATCAACCATTCGTTTATCCATCCATCCATATGTTTAATTATTCATTCAGCCATACATCCATACATCCATCCACACATCTATTTATCTATTTATCCAGCCATCCATCCAGCTATCCATCAATATATACGAACATTTACCCATCTGTCTATGTATTCATTTATGCATAAGAAAATCATGACATGTCAGTCCACCTGCATGGCTTTGGATTGAGTGAGAATCCTATGAAACCCCTAAAGCACACAGATAAAACCTGCACCCACAGACAGGGTAGACTCGTAACCCTGGAGATTCAAGGTAAATCACTGATCTCACATGATAAACCATACGGCCAAAATTTCCTCGAACCTCCAAACAATTAAATTACCTCATTTCAGACTTAATTGAGAAGCCATGTGTGCATTCTGTATGAAATAACAACCTCGATCTACTCCTATATGCCAAACATCTCTGAGAAACGCTGTCACATCCTGTTAGTGCTCATTAAAATGATACACAACATAACAGAAAAAGCCAGATCTGTTGTTCTGTTCGCAGATCACTAGGCTGAAGCTTTAACTAAGCCGTCGGAATAGAAAAAAAATGCAGGATGACATTTCGAATGTGCAGCTCTGCGATTCTGCTTTAGAGGGAAAAAAATTTCACTTATAAAATATGCTTAGTTTAAACTAAAATTAAGTGAGAATGCAAAAAACTAATCTACTTTATACTACATAAAATGTTACTAAAGTTTACTCGATTTATATTGTCAAAAATCTATTTTTTTAAGGTGGACAAAAGGGTTGCTCTTCCAATGGATCGACATTTAGCTACACTCGTTTTGGGCTGGTTTTGCCTTTATGTATTTGATTAGCAGATATTTTACTGTTCAGTGATTGTCAGTTTTTGAAAATTAACAACATTAAATACGCAAAAAAGGAATTGGAAATTGGTGCCGTGACCCGGGCGGCATATTAAAATCTCCCTTGTGAGTTATGTAAATATTCATAAAGCAAGAGAAAAGTTTATTTTCTTAATAAGCTAGAAACAGTTTATATGTGGTATTTAAGGAATAATGATCTCAGGGCTTGGGGCAGGACCAATTTGTAAAAACAAAGGAAGTGGTAGCACAATGGATAGGGTGTTGATTGAAAGATTTGGGGTTTAATTACCAGCACCACCAAGCTGTCACTGCAGGTCCTTAATGCAAGTTGCTCTGGATAAAAGACGCCTGTCAAATGCTAGAAATGTAATTGTTAAAGTGTTAAAATGCTAAAGGTGAGTTAAATTTTTAGGACCCTTAAAACTCAGGTCGCATTGGATAATAATGGCTATCAAATACTGTAAAAGAAAATCAATTATTAATTATAGTAGTTTTTATACCAGAAATGTTTTTCCCATCAGTAAATTTTCTCTCCAATTCCGGAAAACCCGGAATCCACATCCACATCCACATCATGATATTCTGTCACTCGAACCAAGTGCAGGATCTCAGCTGAACGGCTTTCTGCATTTTAAATGCAGTTTTCTAAAAAAAATTCACAAAGCATTTCTGAGTGAAGACGGATAAAAAATATCCGCCTGCCTTTGTGTTGAAACTGGGTAAAAAGTTGAATCTCAGGAGAGCTGCAAAGTGAAACTCCATGGCAACTAGTGCATCTGAAAAAAGAAGAGTATTCTAAAATGTTTGCTTTTGTCAAGACGTGAAATCCCTTCTGAAAAAAATACTCAGTGAATCGTGTCGAGATAAAGATTATATGGTTGATGATTTACTGAAAAGGAATCCACTTCAGTAATCGTTACTATATAAGCATGCGAAAGAGGTTTTTCCCAAAACACATTGCAGCCTACAAACCTACATGGTTGCTGAAGTGACTGATCAATTAATTCATTGATCCAGATAAAAGATCATATTAAACAGTTTTACTGCTCAGCCACAGTAAAAAAAAAAGATTACAGTCAAAATATTTTAAGAAAAAAACTATCCATCCATCCATCCATCCATCCATCCATCCATCCATCCATCCATCCATCCATCTATTTATTTGTCTATCAGAATTTATTTATCCATCCACCCATTTATCTGTCCATTTATTAATTCATCCCTCCATCCATCCATTTATACATCCATTCGTCAATTCATTTATCCCTCCATCTGTCCATCCATCCATCGATTCAGCCATCAATCTATCCATGTTGAGTGGTTTTATCGACCAGCCACAGTGAGAAAAAAAATAAATACCTATTTTTTAATTCCTCTATTATTCTTGGTTTATTTTGCCTTTATTGTCCTAATTTTAACTTTAGTCATGTAATTTAGACTTTATTCACAAAGTATTCTGACTTTTATCTTTTCGTCATTTTTCTTGTAATCTTTTGTTTTTTTAACTGTTTGAAGATTCCTTTAAATCTGTTCACTTGATCCTTTTCTGTTATCGGTTTTGAAAAATTCCGAACTCGTAATGATTCTCCAAACAAATGTTGATTCTTTAATAAACCAGAGCTGAAACAGAAAACATACTCGCACTTTTGTACCGCAAACACAGAGCGGGACTGAGACTCCGACCATCTGCCATGTGCACAACTCTGGAAAATGGAGAGGGATTTGCAGAAACATCTCCGCTGTGATTAAACAAGCTGTGTTTGGTAACTGGGTGAAATGGGACTGAAAGCTGTTTGAGGAAAGCTCAATGTTTTGGAATCGGTGGCTGATCTGAGTCATGAGAGCTGTGAATCACTGACTTCTAGAAACACAACACACTTCTGTAAAAAAACAAAAACAAACTGTTCATCTCCACCTCCAAAATTCCAGCCAATTCAGGCGCTATAAAATATCAAGTAAGTGTGTGTGAATAAAATAAATCTTAGCTTACTCCTTTTTAACGTAAGAAAATATCGCTTAACCTTCGGAGGCATGACCGAGTATAGTGACCGAGTCGTAATCGGACCTTTTCCAAGAAAAAATTCTGGCATCCTCCATCCGAATAACATTTTTTCATTCTGTCACCAGCACCTGTACTGAAATCCAGCTGTCAGAAAACACACCAATTATTGAGTTTTTTTTCACAGATTGGTGCCACATTCCCGCTCTATTATAGTCGCTAGACAGGTAAGTGTGTTACGGCTGATGTTTCCACTTCACAGCTCGGTTTCCTTCCTGCTCTAAAGGGTTTTAGGGCGTGTAGAGAAGCTTATTATCTCACTCAGTCAGTAAGATCAGAGTTCAGCACCGTGCACAGACTCGGTGAGGCTTGTTAGAAAAAATGAGCGGTAGTTAAAATTCTGGCAACCTGGCAGCTCAGTGACGTATACACTCCAGCCCTCAAGTCATCCGTAATTAATTAGCGGTGAAGAAAAATGCGTGTATGCTGTGTTTTTCTTTTGTTTTTTTCCTCAGGAGTGTTTGACAGGCGTAATGTTAATCTGTATCTGGGGCACGACAACCTGCAGAGTCGGAGTGAGAAATGCTGAGCTGCAGGTCTGACAGCCAGAAAAGTGAAAAAGTGTAAAGTGTACCTCCCAGGTGTGTGTGTGTGTGTGTGTGTGTGTGTGTGTGACAGCTGGGTACTGTTAATTAAATTCTCATACAAGGCTTTCCAGGACCCAAGCTGACATCAGTGAGCTGTGATTTTAAACTTACCTGGAAGTAGAAGCTCAGTGGTTTACATGTTGGACTGCTGACCAGAAGGTTCTGTGTTCAATTCCTAGCATCACATAGCTGCCACTGCTGGGCCCCTGAGCAAGGCATTTAAACCTTAAATGCTCTTAGCTAATAAATAAGATAAATGTAAGCTGCTCTGGATAAGGGCATTTATTAAATGTGAGAAATGTAAAATATTAAAAGGAATATATGTTAATTACGAGAATAAAGTGGAAATTACAAGAATAAAGTTGAAATTACAAGAATAAATTGGAAATTACAAGAATAAAGTTGAAATACTTTGAGAATAAAGTCGAATTACTTTGACAATGAAATTAAAATATTTTGAGGATAAATTCATCAATATGAGAATTAAGAGTGTATGTCGACAATTAAGTCAAACTAATTTTATAATAAAGTCTAAAATAGGAGAATAAAGTCAATACTTCGAGAGTAAAAACAAAATTAAAAAAATAAAGTCAAAATTACGGGAATGAAGTCAAAATACTTTAAGAATAAAGTTAAAATACTTCAAGAATAAAATTAAAATGACTAGAATAAAGTCAATATTGTGAGAATAAAAGTGGAATCAACACGACATCTGCGTCTTACGTGCCATCTGTGCGTCCGTATGTGTGGGGCCACTTGTTTTGGTCGACTTTTTGAAGTTACTTTTTTCTGTAAAATATTTTCCACTACTAACTTGCTGACAATCTCGGCTCTATGATTGGACCGTATAGTGTGAAAGTTCTAAGCTTTCTAAGTTCTAAGCCTCGGCTGTAATTTGCATGTGATTTATATGTACAGTGTGAGCTAATAGTTAACAATAAACTACATTAGAATTGCACAGCTTTACTCTTCTTAGGAAAACGAACGTGTTTAATCCTTAACCAGGCTAAATGTGGTAATCTCAGAGGTGTGATTTCATCTGTTTATGGCTGCAGGAGCAAAACCTTGGAGTTTAACACAAAAGCCGGTAAGCATCTTTTTATTAAAGCGTCATGTCCGTGTCATGACCTGTTAATGGGGCGTCACGGCTGTAGGCATCTGGAGGCCTTTTACTGAAGCATCTTTTTAATGTGATTATTGTTCCTGCTATATACTAATAGGAAAGGTGAACACGTCTGAGCTGCAATTAATTCGTACAGCCTACGGATATGGAGGAATGAATGTATCATCTGCAGTAGAGAGAGAAACCCGCCAAGCAATGCGACTACAAAGTGGAAGAAGAATGAATTCGTTTGTTAGAATGAATCCCAATCTGGTATAAAGTGAAGATTGACGGATATCAATTTCAGGTGTTCCTACTGCAAACAGTGAACGGTGAGCCTACAAATGCCAAAAAAAGACTGAAATAATGAACAGAATTCATTAATTCTTTAAATCTGTACTCACGCCTGATAATGAAACACTGATGAATCCACTTTTGCACCTGCATTGATTTTTTAAGTGATGTTAGAGAATAAGTTTAAAGCTCGTTACTGCAGGCTGGAGCGTCGTTTCCTTCCGTTCACATGCCTCTTTTCCACCTTTCACCCATGTTTATTTAAAAGAAAAAAATCTGAATGAGTTCATGACCTCCGGTGAATGAACCCTTTAGGAGAATTCCTGTGAAGCTGTTGTTTAGCACTAAAGCCCATTCACCATAGAAGTGTGTGTCGAGCTGGGTTAAGGTGGCAGGAATCAGATATTGTAGATGTACAACTCGCAGTTAAATGAATCTATTGTTACAAATTTTACACTTTAGCGCCAGCTTCATCGACTCGCCTGATTGATTCTCCATTTGAGCAGAAACACAGTAAAGACCGGATGGCCATTTTCCAGTCACCAGCATGTAAATTAATTCTATTCGAAGGGGAAATCGGTATGAACAGAGCAATTTACTTCAGGACTGAATAAATGTTAGGGAAAGCAGCCTAAACTGTCGAAAGGTTCTGGTTTAATGACTTCCGGCAGCAACGAATTAAACTCTTACATGACCTTACCACATCTGTGGGGCTTAAAGACCAAATTAGAGCTAAAGTTCAAAGAACCAGGGGCTAAAAATAAAGCAACTGTGTTATTTTTAGGATGGAGATGTAAGTAACTATGTGGGGTAAGTAACAAAATCTGAAGATTAACAATTGCTAAGATTGTTCAGATGAACTTTGTACAATAAATGGACTAAAGTATTGGAACCCTTGCCCGTTACTTCCATCTGTGTTTTGGATCTTCCTTTTCCAGATGTAGTCTCTCTCTCCCTCCTATAACCACCTCAACACTTCTGGAAAGTCTTTTCACTAGATTTGGTAAAGTGATGGTGGTGATTTGTTTATTCAGTTCCAATAGTATTAGTGAGATTAGACACTAATGTTGAGGTTTGGAGGTCTGGGGTTTAGTCAGGGTTCAAGTTCATCCCAAAGGTGTTCAGTTTAAAGGGTTTGAGTCAGAATCAGGACCCTGTACAGGACATAAGAGTTCTTCTACACCAATGAGAACACAACATGTCTTCATGGAAATCAGGGGTTTTGTGTACAGTGACACAAACACTTTTATGGGTGCAAACAGGACAAACCAGGATGGAAGATGCTTCTGGAAGATGACATCAATAGCTTAAAAATATGTTACATTTGACAGTACAGAACTTCACCAAAACCCAAGTACGTAGTGTACAATATTATAAACAGACCATCTGGGACAACTTCAGACAGAAATCGCAAAAGAACAAAAGAAAAACTTCAATCAGAGCAAGCATAGATTCTCTCCATTGCCATAAAGATGAACAGTGGTAAAAACTAGGAGGACTGTAGGAATACAGGTAGACTGTTAGGCATATCTACTGACAGGATTTCTTTTGTCCACACAGGACTCAGAGGACAACGCTCCCTAACCTTGCTGCAGATACACTGGTGGCTGCTTGGGCCCTGCATCCTTCTGATGTTAGTGAAGTCACGACTAAAAAAAACTTGTTTTTAGAGACTTTACTTTCATTACTCACCATAAGCACTAGCTGCTATCTTCTGAGTTCATTCAATAAAAAATGCACTTGAGCTAGCATGAGAATCCTCCGCCGTTTCCTGCCCCTGGCTTACGGCATGAAGTTCATGGACTAAAAATCAAATTGCGTCTAAATCAAACTCTACGTTTTGACATTTTAAAGAGATGAACCAGCATCAAAGTCAGACTGTGTTGGAAAGCAGATGAAAAGGCGAATATTCCTAAAGGATAGTGTCATTATGAAACCGCAGCCAGGCACCAGGGCTACAGGATGATCTCTATAACTGATGAACTGCACAGTGGTTCAGTCCATTTTCCTTTGATATAATGTCATGCTCGGTACCGTCACTGACACCCAGCTCACCTCATCTATACGCTGCTTCCTTTCAAGAGCTCAGTGATGGATTTCAGAGCCCTTTAACGTTCAGCATCTCTGGATAAACGACAGAAATAAAATGAAAAAGCTCCTTGAGCAGTAAAACGATTAAGATTCAACGCTCAGGGACGAAGGAAAGAAAGAAGACGGGGTGCTTATCATCTAAATATAGCCCTTTTATATTTTTATCCTGCACTGTCACACAATCATCACACTTATCCAGAGTTCTCTCTCATTACATTTGTACATTTACAGCATTTGGCAGACGCCCTTATCCAGAGCGACTTACATTTATCTCTTTTATACAACTGAGCAATTGGGGGTTAAAGGCCTTGCTCAGGGGCCCACAGTGGTGGCTTGGTGGAGCTGGGAATTAAACCCTGGTCTTTCTGGTATCAGTCCAACACCTTAACCACTGTGCCACCACTTCCCCAGTCACAGGGTCAAAGACAAGGTCAGTCACAGGGTCAAAGTACAAGGTCAGTCACAGGGTCAAAGTACAAGGTCAGTCACAGGGTCAAAGACAAGGCCAGTCACAGGGTCAAAGTACAAGGTCAGTCACAGGGTCAAAGACAAGGCCAGTCACAGGGTCAAAGACATGTCGCACTGATAGTTTAAGATAAAGTTAATAGTGTGAATGTGAATAGAATGTTTTGGCTACATAGAATAGGTCATAAATCTCAACAAAGTTTATATCTTGGCATGGTTTTAGTGCAGCATAATTGCGCCATAAAAAGCGATGCGAATGGTTCAAAAACATCAGCATGAAAAGTCTTCTGTGCCTCGTCTGAATGTACAACCAGACTGCAGGGAAAATCAATGGATGAACTTTAAAGCACAGAGACATTCCACCCTGCTGCTTCAACACACAATTAGTTTAAGGTCATGACTTTCGGTTCTGAGTAATTCACAGAGATCGATATGCGACGGGCAGCACCCGGTGGGCAGGATCTCGTTTATTTTTAGCATGAAAGAAACTTTTCTCCCTGAAGAATGGAGAAATGGACTAGGCTATGTCATATGTTACTAATAAGGTCAGGCAGCAAAGCGTACGGTCCACCTTCCTCCTCTGTCCAGCTCCTGAATGACTCCCTGTGCCATGCTAATGCTACCAAATGAGTTTCTGCTCTGCAAAACAGGAAACTGTAATATGAATCTCACACTGTGTGGAAGAACAGATAATCAATTAATCACCTAGTAAATTGGATGGTGAGCTGCTAGTGGAGGGAAGGAAAGAAGTGAAAAGAAAATAGAATGCAAAACAGATCTACTTATCCTCGAAAAAGCATGTGCAATTCCACACAACATGCTGCAACAATATGCCAGTTTACACACTGTTTTAACAGCTGTTTTCCCTGTTGAGCTTCTCAAACATGAGCAATGAGCCAAAAACGTCTATCTTATTTACTTCCTGATAAACATTGAGACCAAATCTTGCTTACTGTTCAAATTAGTCTTTATTTTTGGACATCTTTTTTGTACCACCAACTCAACTAATTTGCAAAACCTTCTTCAATTTCTGTGATGAAATACAAGGCTGTGGTTTCAAGTTGAGATGAAAGAACCAGGCCAGATGTTAATTAATGTAGGATATGTAAAAAGGGATGGGACTTTTTAAGGGTCAGTTTATATTGGCAAGTTCAAAATACCTGTCAGTCATTTCAGTTTCACAGTTTGACTGGTTCATGTGCTGTTCATTTGAAGTGATTTGGAGATGGTAGTTCAGTGGTGAAGGTGATCTACTGATGATTGAAAGATGGTTGGTTCACAGTGGGTAAGGTGTTGGACTGGTAATTGGAGAATCGGGGTTCAAATCCCAGCCCCAGCAAGTTAACAATGCTGGGGCCCCAACCCTCAATTGCTCAATTGAAAATATGAGCACCGCCAAGCTTGTAGGCCCCTGAGCATAGATTTTAACTCTCAACTGCTAAGGGCCTCTGCCAAATCCCCAGAAATGCAAAAAGACATAACTATTATGTGATTTAAAATGTTATGCTTATGCTAAATGTAAATGCTATATAATACAAAATAGTGTTGAGCTATATAATACAAAATAGTTCCATCCCTCAGTGTGCATGGAATTTCTGTCAATGCTATGTTAAAACAAATGTTCAATTAAAATAATAATAACAATAGGAGCTTAACTCTCAAACTTGTTTCTCACTGAGTCAAAGCAAAAAAAACCCTGTAATGAATGAACATGAAAATACATCCAAACAGAAGGAAATAGCAGATAGAGTTACTGATGAAAATCTTTCTGTCCTCTCTCTCAGCGTCTCAGCTCCTCTTTATTCTTTACTCCCTCATCTATTATCTCTCAATCACATTGACCTTTATTTAAATGGTGTAATTCCTGGATGGTACCTGTAGTATTCATTGTCCTATTTTTTTCTTTCTCTTGAACGAAGTTTAATCTTTTCCATCGTTTAACTGTCATGAATAAAAGAAAAGCAGCAGTAAACAGACGATTTCACTGGCGAGCCAGCCAGGAGGAGCTTATAAGAGGCAAAGGAAGAAGAATGTTTTATAATATTGAAATAGATTAAGCACAAGGATGTGGGACTTTGCCTCTAAAACATATTTAACATTAAATATATAAGGGAAAAAAAAGGGATGTCCACTGGGTCCATTTGTCCCTGAAAGCTTTTTTTTCAGCTTTTTTTTTTTTTTCCTTAAAATGTTATTTAGAGAATGCACATCCATTTGCAATAGGCATGCACCTTCTTACCAATTAGTCTTCTTACAAATTAGAATTCGACATTCAACAGTGCTGTTGGATAAATACATGAATAAATAATAGTTAAATTAGAATGGACTTTTTTTTTTCCTCTGAAGCACTACAGGCTTTTGCACTGCGATTTGCATTAAACACAGGACCTCTGATGGTCAAGGACAAACTGCATTATGACAAGTTGCTTTGTCCTTGTCTGGGGTTAAATCTCTAGAATTTTACGGAAGCACAATGTTTGGTTTCATCCTGATGAGGGTGGTTACAGGGCAGGTTGGGGTTGGTCTGTGTGTGACAGCACCAGATGTCTCTATTGTGGAACCATCTAACCCATTTCCCAAAGCCCCATCAGTATTTAGGAAATTAACATATTCACACTCAGACTATAAGTTTCAATATATTTACATTTGTAATTCAAACACTTTATATTATTTGCACTCTAAACCCCAACAACTTCTATTTGATTTTTACCATCACATGCTCAGACGGAACCATCATCTCCAGATCATCTGGTTAGCTAACGTGGGATGAGTGTTTTCTTTGCTAATCATTAGAACTTGCTAGTGCTGCATAAAGCCTTCAATTCCTAAATTTTTCCTAATTTCCTAAATTCCTAAATTTTTACTTCTCTCACTATCCTCCTGGCCAGTACAGGTGTCACTTTTGGCTTCCGACCACGTCCACAGTGCAGAACATCTTGTATTTTTTAATAATACTTTGCACTGTAGCCACTGGAACTTCAAAACATTTGGATCTGGTCTTATAGCCCTTTCCTGACTTGTGAGCAGCCACAATGCACAACCGCAGGTCCTCAGTGAGCTCCTTTGTCTTAGCCATGAACCGTCCACAAACCAACAGCAGAAAGCTTCTGTTTTTCACCTGTTGAGTTGATTAAAACAGCTGTTCCCAATGAATCAGGGTAATTAGGATGCTTTATTTGGAACAGTATAGAACTTTGGATTTTCCCATAGACTGTGACAGTTTGCAAAGGGTATGAATAATTTTGGACATAACACTTTTTGTTCAAATGTAAATAAAAGCTGGGAAATATTTTTTTTTCACAATGATGCCTCTTGCACATCATCTTATTATCTTTTGGGAGAAGCCTGTGTCATTTCCGGTCCCAAAAAAAAACTTGCTGGTTGAATAAAAGTAACTTTAAGTCAGAAATTGCCAGGGGTATGAATAATTTCGGGCTTGACTGTTTTTTTTTATTTACAACAGACAGACAGACTGTTAATAGCCAAGATGTCAGGAGAAATCCAGTAACCTTGTAATTACAAGGTACAACACACAGCTCGAGTCTGAATATGAAATAACTTTTATTGTATAAAACTTTTTCAACATATTGCAAGTCATCAACTCTGAATACAATCCGCTGCGCTTCCACACTCAAACCGAAGCCTTTCTCATCATTGGGTTTGCTGGCTGTTTTACTGAAGCTGCGCTTTTTGTCAGTATGATGGACTGTAATTCAAGTTTTGAGATTAATCAGAGGAGGGAAAAAAATCCCTACTCATGTTTGCGCAGTAACAAACACTTGCTCAGTGTAAATGTAAATGAGGCAGAGTGGACTCGGGAATTCTTTAAACCTGACTCTTTTCCTCAGAGGACGTCCTTTCCAGCTTTGGACAAATCCGCCACTCTCTAATGTGCTATGAAGAAGTGATTAAACTCCAAAGATGATTTGTTCAATTTTATAGTGGAACTAAATCCTTTTGTGTGTGTGTGTGTGTGTGTGTGTGATGATACTGTTAAAAACTCTGCTTAAGGCGAAGATTAAATTACATTAAATTAAATTTGTACAGTCCCTTTAACAATACACATTGCCACAAAGCAGCTTTAAAGAAATCTTTTTTAAGACTCCAGAAGCGATAGTGGTGAATAAAACTTCCTGCCATGAGATACAGAAAAAAACAAGGAACTAAAATGGAGTTAACTGGGATTATATTTCATGAATTCCATGAAATTTAGAATATCACTTATCCTCCAAAGTCCAATATGCATCACTAAGAGAAGCAAGCAAGATGTTCAGCGAGGCTCTAAACATAGTGATGCTTTACTGTAAAGATTACTGTATGTTCTTCCAAATGAAACAGTAAAAACATCTATCAAAAGCTAGTGGTCAAGGATTAGTCAAAGAGGAAACAAGAAAAACTCTTAGCATAATGCTACCACCATCATGCTTTACTCTGATGTTGATGTTCTTGAGAAGAATTTGGCAAACCCATCCACCAAAAACCAGTGACCATGTAATAAAGGAATTTATAACCAGAAAGAGTAGCCGGATGCCAATGGCAACTTTGAGCTTGATGCTACCACCAGCATGCTTCACTTAGCTAGAGAGAGGGTAATAAAGGCAGGGAAAGCATCAGGATGCCAAGGGCAACCTTGAGCTCGATGATACCACTAGCATGCTTCAGTGTGGGAATAATGTTCTCTTGGAATAATATAATCTTGCACAATCAAAAGCAAGTGACCAGGTAATAAAGACACCAAGCAGTTAGGTGGAACATTGTGCTACCACCAGCATGCTTCGCTGTGGATAATATTCTTTCAAAGGATATGCTGCAACCATCTAACAAAACCTGCCATTGAGGAAAGGAAGGAATTAAAGGGTACATTTTAGCATAATGCTACCTCCACCAGGTTTCACTGTGTAAATGATTGTACCTATGATGGTGGTGGAGTCCAGTTTCCGCCAAACAGTAGTGTATCTAATATCGTATGTCGTTGGTGTCTATTCGTTGATTTCGCAGCGTGATGAGTTATCCTGATGATGTAATAGTTAAACATTAACTGGTCCTGGGGCAATTTACATAGCAAAAAGTGAAGACATCATTTAAATGCACCACCGGTTCGGGTTAAATTTCCACACATGGAAACATTTCACTATAAACCCACAGTTATAAGTAAACAAATAGTCTTTCTGCTTTGTGACTCCACCTCAGGCATGGAAAAAGCTATAAACTCAGCTCTGGTTATTAAATGATAAGAAGATTTAAAGAGTGCTGCAGGTGAAGAGGAGATGGAGAAAGGGAGGAATTTAAAAACAATAAAATATCCCCATGGACGGTTAAAATAGAGGCCGTGAGGGGTGTGTGTTGAGACCGGGAGGGTCGTCTGTCTTTTCATCTCTTGTTTTTAGTTTGATGAGTGCTCTCTCCTCCTCTTCATTTGCAGGATGATGATTTGTTTCAGCTCTTTGCCTTGTGGAAATATCGAGAACAATGAACTCCACGAGTGGCGGCCTTTCGTTTCATTTCACCGGAGAGCTCAGGAACGCCTCATAAATAAACATGTGGGAATTATCAGAATATCTCTTGACATGTGCATAATAGCTTACTTTCTTGCTTTGCATATCATACAGCAGTGTGTGAGTGTGTATCTGTGTTTATGAGTGGAGTATTTTTGTGAATACGAGTGTGTAACTGGTGTATATGAGGGTGTATCTGTGTATTTGTCTGTATAGGTGTGTATCTGTAAGAAGTTTTGTGTATAAGTTTGTATATGCTTAAGTGTGTGTGTATGATTTGTGGTTTATTTACAAAGAATTTATTTTTTGTGTGATTTTTTAAAAATATTGAATTACAGATGATTCACAGACTTTTTACATGATTTATCTTTACAGGGGAATCATTTACAGACAAATCACTTATTTTGCAGCATGATTCCTAAAATTAATTTATTTACATTTGATTCATTTATCATGGTGTGTGATTCATTAACAGTAGATTCACTGATCTACACACAAATATTTAGACATAATTAATTCTCGTTCACGTTATGTATTAATTATGAATAAATCATGTGGAAAACCTGAAACATCTGTAAATGAATCTTGTTGTAAAGATAAATGAATCATTTAAAAAGTATATGAATCATCAGCTAATAAATTTCATGTAAAGATAAATGAATCATGTGGAAAAATCTGTAAATCATGTAAAAAGTATGTGAATCATCTGTAAATGAATCTCATGAAAAGAAAAATGAATCATGTGGAAAAATTCGTAAACCATCTTTAAATAAATTTTGTGTAAAGACGACTCATGTGAAATGATCATTTGCATATGAGTTCCACATGATTTCTGTTGCTGGAACATCCTGTGAAAATACACCAGCGACATTTTTCCTGAAGTGTTGCTACAGGGCAGAAGTACAGAATTCACCACTGGACCTTTTTGTCTTTATTGATTTTTATGTTCTTCCTGTTTGGCATTGAGCTACAGGCCGAGACTTTACACATCACTCATCACACTGCTTCAGCTCATAAACACACCTGTCAATCCATTGAGCCTTTTCACCCAGGAGTTTTTTTCCAATAAAAGGATGTCACATTGTGCTTTATTTCTCTTCTAACAATTTGCCAACACTAAACGTTGTTTATTTATTATTTGTTGAGTCAGTTTAAGTGAAGAACCACACCGAATATATAGCAGGTGCAGCACACGGTGAAATATACCAGCGTTTCTTCACGAACCTGCTGCTACATAACACCATAACACACAACACACAACTACATAAAACAAAAAATAGCACACAGATAAGGACTAGAGAATAAATTGTCCTGGTCACATAAAGTGCAGAGTGTGCAACCTGCTGCAAACATTCATTCATTCATTCATCTTCTCTACTGGCTTAGTCCCTAATTCTCGGGTCTGATAATTTCTCTTTTATACGTGCACACTTAGAAAAAGAGCTTACCATGGCGTGGTGCGATGTATGTATGTATATATATATATATATATATATATATATATATATATATATATATATATATATATATATATATACGTATGTTTATATAGCATTACTTCCTGGTTCACTTTCTGATGGACTGAACACACCTCATCCAGGTGTGACATAAAGCTTCTCGATTGGACAAATTATTACTATTATTATTATTATTATTATTATTAGTGTTGTTGTTATACTTAAAAACATCTGCTATTAATTCAAAGAAAAGTAAAGAAAAAAAAAAGTTAAAACTGCTGTGTATAGAAATGAAAAAAATAGATATTTTGCATTTCTATTTTGCATTTATTGCACTTTTATTTTTAATACTAAAGTATATTAAATATTTTAAAATAATTTTTAATTTTAACTACAATAAATATCACATACTTTAAAACTTTTACTTAAGTAATATTCTAAATAGTGAAATAGTAAAATAGTAAAATGACTGGATAAGTGTTGCTTTAGGGTACTTTGTGTGTGAGAGAGAGAGAGAAAAGAGAGAGAGAGACAGACCGAAAGAATGGCTTGTTTCTGCCATTTAACTAAGGAAGTGTGTGAAGCAAAACGGTCTGTGTAAAATTCAGCAAGGATGCTGACAGATGTGTGGGCGAAGGACAGTCGAGCGTTTCGGCAGAACCCAATAACGTTTCTGGGGGCATCAAGTGAGGGATTTTAATAAGGACTATCCTTCATTAACAGATCCATAATTCATAATTTGGTGTCTGAGTGTGTGGTGGGGTTTTAGTATAAGGTTACGCATTACCAGAAAGCTGGCAGTGATAAATACTGTAGATGATGTTGAAAGAAGGACGATGGAGGGATAATTGGAGAAGTTACCCGGATCAGGTGTGTTCAGTCAATCACAAGCTGGAAGATATCATTTTAGATGAGGGTGAAGTGTAGGAAGAACAAGTGTATGAGTATGTATCTTCTATTTTCTGATTCTGAATGAAAACACCTGATCCAGGTAATCAGAAGTGGGTGGGACAGGAATGGAAGACAATGGAACTTAATGAGGTCACCAGGGGGCCCCCAAGAGTACATGGAATGATTTTTCTAATATATATATGATGTTAGCAACATCATTTATCCTTAAAGTTCTTTAAGCAAAAACCCTCATGTCTGCTCAGGTCTGCACTACCTGCAGCTACCAATATCTCCAGTTATAACATCCATCCAATCATCTATCCAATTTTCCATTATTTCTTAGCACAGTAGAACCGCAGCATACAAACATCATCTTAAATTAAAACTTAGGAAGAAATTCAAACGCTGGCTAAGTTGTTCATACATCCGGGAGCCTTTTAAAAATCCGAGTAAAGCTGAGTAAAGCTCAGATTTTTTTTTTTTTGGTAAAAAAATGTCGACCCGCAATACTAATGTCACCTTTGGGCACTTGTTTAAAAGCTACATGAATGCATTATGGTTGCCAGATTGGATCTAGACTCCTAGACTCACCCGGGTCTATTTATTTCATAATTGACTTTATTTAAACACCTTTTCGAAATGTATTGGTGGTGTTTATATGCGAAATTATGATGATATTGTTAGAAACTGAAATAATGTCAGTTAAAGTTTTTCGGTGGATGGAACAGATTATTTTTATTAATATTATTTTTTATGGAATCATAACTCTCCTTCAGAGCAAATTAAATTAGTTTGCTGAGGTTACACTCTCTTCTGTTCGAGGTGTTTTTTAGTGGAGAGGTTTCATTGGTGTTAATATTTTGTACACTGAATGAGGAAGTGCATCTCTCTCTTTTAAAAATAAACACAAAAGAGTCGAGTGTATAACATGAAATCACTGTTTTTTTATTTAGATTCCTTAATTCCATATATTTTTATATATTCAGGTCGTTAAAAAGTCTCCAGCAGGATCAGATGCCTTTAGCACGCTGGAGTCTCTGTGGAAAGAAAAATAATATTCAGACTTTATTTCTGTATTTTTTAGAGCACATTGTAAGAAAATCTATTTTTAAAGACTTACAGCACTTGTAGAGTCTATTGAGCCTGTCGATGTCGTTCCGGCTCATCTGAGTGGCCTGACCGAAGGACACGTTGGGGTTGGGGATGGGGATCATGGTGGGCAGGCCGTTCTTAGAGAAAGCAGTTCTGGAAAACATATCAATCATTTATTAATTTTTATAGACCGGTTAAATACCAGTAAACTGATGTGGATCAATAATCTGACCTGTGGTACTGCATGACTGAGTTGTAGTCGTAAGGAGTTCCCTGGTTCAGGGTGGCAATCTTATTGAAGTTGTGCTCCATACCTGGTAAAAAAAATCAAGTCTTAACGTTTATAATATAATAATAAATAGACAGCTAGTTACAGTGGTCAGTTTGTGCTACTTATTAAACAAAGTGTGTTATATAATAATAATAATAATTAAAGTTGACAGTAAGATTCGGCTGGGTCACATAAACTCTAGAGTACAGTGAAAGTTGTTTCCTCGCATATCCCATCTTAGAAGGATAGGAGTCAGAGCGCAGGGTCCGCTATGATACAGCGCCCCCTGGAGCAGAAAGGGTTAAGGGTCTTGCTCAAGGACCCAACGGCGGCAGTCGGGAGATGGTGGGGCTCAAACCCAGATCTTCCTGGTCTTCCAATTGACAACTCAGCACCTTTAAGCCACCACTTCCACATTTATAATTAATAGTCATAAATACAAGTCTTGGTTCTAGTACAGTGGTTCTCCGTTGGGTTGCCAGAATAAAAATGGATTTTTATAATTCAAATAAACTAATTATTCTATTGCCAGTCATGAGTGTTTTTCCCTGACACTGGCTTTTAGTGGTTTTGGATGATATTTAAGCTTCTGATCTACAGAATGAGAACTTCGGGTGTCTCAAAGAGCAGAAGTGAGTTTGATATCAGCACCAACATTTCGAGTGAAAGGACTAGGAAATTGTTTTTGTTACTTTTGGGAACTATTTGATGAATATATTACCTGGAAAAGGTTGGGGAAAAAATGAAATATTTCTAGGACATATACACACACACACACACACACACATACACACATAAAGACCAACTTCTGGTGTCTACTTTTATATAAACCTTCATAATAACCACTGCTAATGATCGAGAAGGATGCTCAATGATCAACATGGACACATCAAAAATAAATTAAACAAATTAAATTCTCTGGGTTTTTGACAAAATTATGAATTAACATTCTAGTCGAAACCAGAAATTGCTTTTTGTAAAGCTTTCAACAATATTTATGGTTTCTAATATTCCTAAATCTCAAATTTGGCTAAATAGAACTGGCATGTGTCAGAAATCATGCTGTACCGCTCTCGATGTTCTCCCAGGCCACCCTGATGTAGCTGTCACGATCACTGCGGGTTTGTTCGTGGTTGAAGCCCAGAGCATGAAGCAGCTCGTGCTGGACGGTATTGTGGTAGATACAGCCAAAGCGGGCAAGAGACACCGTCTGACTGTTACCCAAACGTCCTACGTACGAGTAGCATCTGTAAAATAAATCCACCCAAAAATAATAATTAACAAGTCATTCTTTCCTACCAACTCTCAGCCTTTGGTTGATGCCTTACACTTAATCATGATGCTTTCACCCACTACCGGTTTACCTGCTAAATGATAAACCTTAAGAACACTGTTAATAAAAATTGGAAGGCCCTATATAGCATGGTTACAGGTAGTGTAAATAAAATTCGGATGTACTATATTTATCATTTTGATATTGTCATGTGACCTACGACATCAAAGCAGCGTGAATTTAAATATTGTGTGTAATAAAGTGCAAATTTGTTTACTTAAAGCACTCAAAGCTGATTAATGCACTCGGAAATTGTCGTGCCGCCGTGTTCCGCTACCTCGGTTCCGCATATGACTAGTCGTCTCTTTATGGGATAGTACAGTGTATATCATACAATATGTATACTTTATGTATACTTTTGTGTGCTTTAATGCAAATACTAAGACATACTACTCACGCCAGATACTATATAGTATGGAAGTATGATGATTCAGATGGGCCGTAGTTTTGGATTTTTTTTTTCTTATCTTGCCTTTGTTTTAATTTTAACACATAGAATTAAGTTTGTTATTGAAAACAAATCTAAAATCTTTCCTTAATTTAAAATGGATTAACAACCTACAGATTTAATTTACACATATGTTTTACAAAATGTCCCAATTTGGAGTTTGTAAATGTGGATAAATTAAAATTTATTATTTATAAATATTAAGACATGATATTAAGACTATAGTTCAAAAAAAAATCAGCAGGTGTTAGACTGCTGATCAGAAGCCCCCCAAGGTGCCACTTCTGGGCCCCTGAGAACGTCCCTTAACCTTCAACAGCTTAGTTAGCTAAAAAAAGAAGTTAAATTGTAAGTCGCTTTGGATAAAGATGTCTGCCAAATACTGCAAATGTAAACATTATTATGTAAATTG
Source organism: Bagarius yarrelli (assembly GCA_005784505.1). Classification (NCBI taxonomy): domain Eukaryota; kingdom Metazoa; phylum Chordata; class Actinopteri; order Siluriformes; family Sisoridae; genus Bagarius; species Bagarius yarrelli. Next base: position 102,436 of record VCAZ01000011.1, read on the forward strand.
ATTAATGTAATCTGATTTTCTGTAACCGGTAGGGATGCAGTGCATCAAATTACCTCAACACAAACACTGTTTTTTAATCTGCTTAATTTGCATACTTTTATAAACTGCATGAATTAACATGTCATAAATCTGGCAACGCCTGAGGTAGAAAATACGCTAAAGTCATTTACATAATCTACTAAGTGAAACTCTCAGAAAATAGAGTTTGTGTTCACGCTTCGCGAGTCGTTGTGGTAGGAAGATGCTTGTAAGTCTGGTTGCCATGGTAATACCTATTGTCGGTTGGTGGAGGATCTAGATTTTTATATCATTTCCTTTGTTTTGCATGGAGATTTGATGTCTGCAGCATTTGCTATTTCTAATAGATCAGATGCAAAAATACTGTGTCGCTTCATATTTGCATAAACTTTAACAACATCTAGTCGTCAACTAAAGCACAGAATTGACCTGATAACACAGTTTAAGTCGTTTAGGTGGATTTGGGTTTTAGCACGTACCCGTTGCGAGACTCGATGCTGATGTAGTCTCTCTGGTTAGAACGTGGTACGAAGCGGATGCAGGAGAAGGAAGCGAAGGAGTCCAGACCACGCTGAATTACCTGGAGCTCACTACTCGCTGATGGTGAGCAGAGGATAAGACATATATAATAACGTCACCAAACATGTCGTACTGTTGTTATAAGCACGATCAGATAGATCAGTGTCGACGTACCGTATTGGTTGAGGATGACGTAGGGCACGTAGACTTTTCCATCGCTAGACTTGGGCCACATGCAGCCTGTAGATGTGCAGGGATCAGCGTTCCTCTCTGTGTTCTGAGGTACAGCGATGTCTCCTTCAACCAGCTCAGGTTCATCGGCGTCACGATCTAACACACAGGAGACATATCACACAGAATGGGCAAAAAATTGACCATCATGCCCATATCTGGTTGTTTAACATTTCAATCCATTTACATAAACAGATTATTTATTCATCCGAGCAGTTGAAAGTTAAGGGCCTTGCTCAAGGGCCCAGCAATAGCACTTTCTAACACCTTAAAAAACTGGGTGATTATTTTTTAAATCTAGATTTATTCCAATATCTTTACTGGTATAATTGGAACCCTTCTCCTTAAGGTTGGATTGACGTCTGGCCTTCAGTCTGGGTTCCAGTTCATCTCAAAGGTGTTCAGTTTGAAAGGGTTAAGTCAGAATCAGAACTGTGTACAGGACATGAGAATTCCAAAAAAAACAAGACCAACACCATGTCTTCATGGAGATCAGGGGATTATGTGCACAAGGATATTATCATGATGGGACAAGGGTTTAAGTCTTAGAGTTCCAGAGGAAATGTGTCTTTACCGAGTAATAGAAACTACATAACTGTGAGATGGTCAGGATTTTATTGAATACAGAAAGAGTCAATTATCATACTCTAAAGTCGACTGCATCTGTTTTATTTATCTAGAATGAGGAAACTGGTAGAAATACTGTTAGACGACTGAGTCTGTTCTACTCGTCTGTTTAGGTGATTAGAGTCTACTTAAAGTATTTATTAGATGTGAACAACTTTAAGAACTCAACTACTTTGATTTTAGTAAGGTTTTTTATTATTTTGTATAAATCAGAAGACTTTAAGTGAATCACATAGACTGAGACTTTTGTCAGTTTAAGTTGAGTCTATGTAGCGAGTATACTGACGATATTCATCAATTTATCTGTGATTTGTCAATATTAAACGAGCCTACTTTATTAAAATGTTATTTAGTCTATAAATATAAATTAACTATAGGTATTAATATATTCACTTAAATAAAATTATTGTTGTAGGCATAAATGATCATAAAATTTCAAATGAATTCGTGTTATTGTAATCAATTTGGGATTTTTTTTTAGCAATTATTATCATGATAACCTAAAAAGGCATATTTTGTGTGTGTGTGTGTGTTTGTCCGTATACTTACAAAGTCTGGTGTTGGCTCTCTCGATCAGCTCTCCCACAGAAAGCTCAGCTATCAGACATATTCATTGGAAAATAATCAGCAAATACTGTGGACTGTAATATAACTCATAACCCACATACCAGCGATTTTCACTAATAATTAACATTTATAAGTTTGGAATTTAAATAAACTGTTTTTAATAAATAAAACAGTTGTAAGATTCACTTACCCAGCTTCGGCAGGAAAGCAGGGTGTGTGTGAGAATACCAGAGAGGCAAAAACACAATAATCATTAACAATGGCTGTGTTTGCATGTTTTTTTTAAAATTGATGATGTAATATCTCACCTCATCATGAGCTGTGGCAGAACAGATCAGCAGAGCAAGAACACTTACGATTACCTTCCAGGTAAACATGATGGTACCGGTTCTGAGATGAGAGGAAGAGGGTCCGAATTCTCTGTTAATGCACTATAAACCAAACATCCTCTCTATTTTCTAAAAAAACACACCTTTCTGTGGAGTTGGAAGATGTTTGATTAACATTTCTGGTATATAGCAGACACCCCTATCCAGAGCCACTTACTTATATCTCATTTTATCCATCTAAGCAGTTATGGGTTAAGGGCCTTGCTCAGGGGCCCAGCAGTGGTAGCTGGGTTGTACTTTCTGCTCAGCATCATTTACATTTACAGCATTTGGAAGATGTTTTTATCCAGAGCGAATTACATTCATCTCATTTATACAACTGAGCAATTGGGGGTTAAGGGCCTTGCTCAGGGACCCACAGTGGTGGCTTAGTGGTGCTGGGAATTGAACCCCAGTCTTTGTGGTATCAGTCCAACACCTTAACCACCAAGCCACCACTTCCCACATCAAACTGCAACTGCTGGGCCCCTAAGCAAGGTTCTTCATCCAAAATAAATCGGTCCGGAAAAGGACATCTGCTAAATACCAGAAAATGAAAAAAAATATATAAATAAATATATAAATAATATATATATATATATATTCGGTCAAGTTCGTTACATCTAATATGATAGGGTATCGAAAAGTTTTGAGACACAGCTTTGTGCTGCCATCTGTTGGCGTGTCCTGAAACTTTTTGATACACCATTGTATAATCCTATTAAATTATTGCGTCTTTTAAATTAGATCTACAGTTGAATATCCTGTCTTTAAATTAAGCTTCCTAGTCAGAATCGTAAGGTGAAAATTGACCAGATGTTGATTTAATATCCTGGCTTTTCCTGCCAAAAAATGATATTGTTCTCTTGGCTTAGGTACAAACTGCCCTCTTTTAAAAATGGCACACGACTAGTAAGCGTAAGGGATTAGACGAAGGCCAATCCATATTTCAGAACACTTCTTTATTAAACTTAGAAGGCTGATGCAGCAGAGTAGTCAATAAACAAGCGAAGGTGTTAAAAACAAAACTAAGCAAATAGATCAAAAGCGTTAGACGAAAACACAAAACCAATAACCGAACAAGGATCATAAACCGAGGAGCGAGAGTAAGCAGAAAGACAGAAAGAACGCTTAGTATGTCGCATAGCTTAGACAATACTTCGCAATGTGAATGTCTTAGAAGCTACCTTATGTAGCTAGCTAAACCGGAAGTAAAACGTGACGACCAGTATTCCAGAGTTGGAGAGACCTCTGGTGGCAGGAGGGTGGAATTATGACAGTAAGGAAATGAATTTTTTTTAAATTTCTAGTATGTCTTTTTCACCTGACACCTGAGGCTGTTTATCAGGTTATATGGATGTGTCTTTAGGTTATGTTATTAACGATTGTATGTTATAAATATTTTGTAGGATAACAGGTCAGGCTTTGGCAGTCGACGATTAGAAGTTCCATCACACACATTTTGTTGGTCAGTAAAACTGTGCAAAAGACAAATAAATGTCTATTTAATCTTAGACACAAACATGAACGCTACAGCTTTAAAGTCTTGACGCTGAAGACCCCTTTAATAAATTCCAAATGATGTCTTTTGGATGAATTTTTACCATATAAATAATTAAACAATATTCTAACACATCTCACACACACACACACACACACACACACACATTTTATCTATCTGAAGCCCCTTTAAACTAGTCGATATGTTGTATAACACATCAAACAAGCATCTTAATGTAAGGCTGTAATTTGTTAAGCTGCTTTTACAAAAAAATCAATCAGTTTGTAGAAAAGCAAATCGAAAATCTGTTTGAAGTCGTCGTGTTTTTTAGCATATACTGTTACAAAAACTAGAAACCAAAAAGCTTTTACTTCTTCTTCTCCTTTCTGCTGTTCCCTTTTAGGGGTCTCCACAGCAAATCATCTGTCTCCCCCTACCCCTATCCTCTACATCCTCTTCACTCACACACACTAACTTCATGTCCTCGTTATCACATCCGTATACCTCCTCTTTGGTCTTCCTCTTTACCTTCTGCCTGGTAGCTTCATTTCTAACATCTTCCTACCAATATATTCACTATTCCTCCTCTGTACCAAGGACCACCTCATGTCCAAACCACCTCAATCTGGACACCCTGACTTTCTCCCCAAAACATCTAACATGGGTCGTCCTCTTAATAAACTTGTTCCTAATCCTGTCCAACCTCGTCACTCCCAAAGAAAACCTCAACATCTTCAGCTCTGCTACTTCCAGCTCTGCCACCTGTCTCTTCCTCAGCGCCACTGTCTCTAAACCATACATCATAGCTCGTCTCACCAGTGTCACTAAACCATACATCATAGCTGGTCTCACCACTGTCTCTAAACCATACATCATAGCTGTCTCACCAGTCTCACTAAACCTGCATCATAGCTGTCTCTCTAAATCATACATCATTGCTATGGTAACCCTCCACCTCTCCAGGTTTTCTTCCACCTGCTCCCTGATCTTACTACAGATCAAAATGTCATCTGCAAATCATTGTCCAAGGAAAGAAAACAGCTTTTACAAACCGTTTAAAAATGATTTGCTTGACTTCCAAACATTTACTATGAAATCTTAAAGAATTAAATAATTTCCTACGTGTGGTGTTATGGAAAATATACAATTAAAATAATAAATATTATCGAAGTAAAGCAAAGAAACTTACATTGGATATCGAAGTAGAAGCGACGAAGTGAAGTCACAGTGTCTGATGGAGTGAGAGTGGCGTTTTTATACGCTCTTTTGTGTACATTAACTGATAAGTATGTTCTATACGTTTAACTGAACAGCTGCCGATTCCCATAATGTACAGCGATGGAACTGGAGATTATAAAGGACCTTGAACAGCAGAAAGGCAGGTGTGAAATGTGTGGGGGGTTTTTTCCAGAGAGAACAGAGATTAATTAATAAAAAAGATAAAACTAGACATTAATGTTAAAAAAAAACATAGTAAAGATTTAATAAAATCTTCTGTTTAATATAATTTATATAAAATGCTTAATACACATATATACGGAAGCCCAGTGGAAAGAGAGAGAGAGAAAGAAAGAGTTTCAGGAACTTTACATGAAACAGAACCTGAAATAGGAAGTGGTATCGCAGTGGTTAAGGTGTTGGACTGGTACCTGGAAAATTATGGTTCGATACACCAAGCTACCACTGCTGGCCCCTGAGCAAAGCCCTTAACCCCCAATTGCTTTATTGTATAAAAGGGATAAATGTAAGTCACTCTGGAAAAAGGGCAAATGGCGTAAATGTAAATTGTGATGATTATATCCAGACTTGATTGCAGAATGAAATGACAGCATAGAATTGCTTGTTTTATGCTAGCGATCTTTGCCTTCTTATTAACTACGTTCTTAAATGCCGATTCTGTTTATTTGCCTGGTTTTCTCTTTCTACGTGTACCAAACTTTGTTAGCTTTATCCGTACTGCTACTGCGTATTTACTATCTGGATTACTTGCTAATAATCTGCTTTCGCATAAAGCATAAATATTCAACCCGATTCCAGTGATGGCTACTGTAGATACATCTATGTTTACTGCACAATCAACCAAAAACTAAAAACTAAATGAAAGCTAATATTTTTTTTAATTTTAAAATAATATTTTAATAGCTATCTTACCATGAATCAAATGTAATGCATTTTATATTATTTTTTTTATTATTATTTTGAGAATCACACGACTTACACACTGAGCAGCACTAAATGAAATAAAATGATATTTTTTCTATATAATTTTATTCATTTATAATTTTTTAAATTAGTCTGGTTAACACAGAATGCCTTTTTAGGTAGTTATTAAAAAAATTATTTTAAAATATAGTGGAAGGTGAAAATCCGATCTAAAGGTGCATGTTCCCTTTTTGCCCTCTTGTGGCAACCGGACATGGTCCCTGTCACACCAACAGCATGGAAAGCCTGGCAGCGTCTTAACCACCTTAAAAGTCTTTAAAATGACCTCTCAGGTGTTAAGGTCCTTTTGCACCAGCACCATTTAGGGCATCTTGACAGTAAGCATCACAGTCTGGATAAAGAACAGCACCCAGCAGGACAGATGAGTTCTTCAGATGGTGGTGTGGTCAGTTGAGCATACCATCTGCACCGAACTTCCTGACCTGCACTTTACAGCAAACGGTGCTTCACCAGGGTCAGGGGGATAAAGAAAGATTTCAACCATCCCAACATTGGACTCTTTACTTTCTGTTGGGTCAGTGTGTTTATGTAGGAGAAGCTATTTCCCTCAGGCTTTCTGTGTTTTCCTTAACACTAACAATAGACTCACAAAATGTTTCTTTGCACACCTTCAGGATGTAGAATGTTGTAGAATGTACTGTATATAATGCACAGAAGCTGCACTCCCAAACTCCCTTATTCACTATAGATATGCAGACGTTTCCCACATATAGACAAACTTTACTAGTAGTTATTATTTTTATTGTCTTACAGTTCATTGCAATGGGAAGGAGACTCGACACACAAGGAATTAAAACCAAACAGAACAATTTATTTCAAAGGCGTAAGACAAACAGTCAACAGAGGGAAAATAGTGAACTTTAGGGTCTTTTGCATAAACGAGTAACTGAGAACACACAGGATTACCAGAAAATTGAGATACCAGGCGTCTCACAATCACACTGGAGAAACTTGTGGAACTAGGAAACTGGAATGCTTTGGAGAACTTGAGAACTCGGAAACATGGGCGTGTCCAGAACACGGAGATAGCAGATGTCTTAAAATCACTCTAAAGAAACTTGTAGATTGCAGAGTCTGGAAAGGCGGGAGTGAGTTCTTCCTCCAACACTGTAGACCAGACTGAGTTTATGTGAGTGGTGGGTTTATTTAGTGTGTGTGTGTGGGTGGGTGGGGGTGGTGATTAGAGATGTGTGTCAGGTACGTGTGATTAGTATTCTGGGAGTTGTAAGAGATGAATGGTGGCACAGCCTGGTGTGTCAATGACATTTATATTCTCTCTTAGCACAGTCAGTCTTCACAGTCACATGTTGTACTACATGTATGTATGAATATGTATATAAATGATTGTTATAAATTGTTAAACCACACTAATGGTGGTAACTCCCTAGCTGTGGTCCAAATACACCAGATTACGGCAAGGACCTTGTTGTGGTCTATGAAAAAAGTTTTATCATTGATGATATGCTGTATGTCAAATATGGTAGTGGTAGAAGAGGTGGTTTGATGGTGTGCAGTCCACAATCCTAAACCAGATTATCTGAACTTTGTTCTAAGGTAGATTGGACATGTCTCATCTGAAGCATAGACAAAAGTCTATGTCAAAAGTCTCAAACGAAACAAAAGGGGATTTTAAAGTTGTCTAGATGGGATGGTGAGACAGGCTTTTTATAAGAATGTAATAAACAGGAAATAGAAAAGAATGGACAAAAATTCTTAAAATGTATTTATTTTATTGTTATTCACTGATTATAGACATGTGATGATCCTGTGGTAGAAACAAAATTGGAAGGGACCAGGTTTCCTCCAGTCTCTGTACCAAAAAAAATATATAATCAGTAAACAAGATTTATTTCTCTGCTCTTTTAAGAAACACATTTTTACTACAGTTATCAACATTTTCTAAAGACTTACAGCACTTGTAGAGTCTGTTAAGGCTGTCGATGTCGTTCCCGCTCATCTGAGTGGCCTGGCCTATGGACACGTTGGGGTCGGGGATGGGAATCATGGTGGGCAGGCCGTTCTTAGAGAAAGCAGTTCTGGAAAATAAATCTTCTGTCAGTCTTAAGTATAACTAGTTAGATATTGGTAAGCTGACGTGGATCAATAATCTGACCTGTGGTACTGCATGACCGAGTTGTAGTCGTATGAAGTTCCCTGGTTCAGGGTGGCAATCTTGTTAAAATTGTGCTCCATACCTGGTAAAAAAAGAAGAACAAATCTGAGGTGTGAAAATATGGAAGCAAGATAGCTTTACTTCAGTTCATGTAGCATGCACTGTCGTTAGCGCACCTTGTTATCCATTAGCTGACACTTCATTCCTACAAATTTCCTTACTAATTCAACTCAACCACCACAATATCCCTTAAAAACTGCTTGAGAAGATATTGAGACTTTTCCGTCGCTATATTTCGGCCACATGCAGCCTGTAGATGTGCAGGGATCAGCGTTCCTCTCAGTATCCTTAGGTATAGCGATGTCTCCTTCCACCAGCTCAGGTTCATCAGCATCACGACCTAATGCAGATACACATTTAATCAGCATGCTAATGAATAGCTAAAAGAAAGTCACATAAAAATTCCAGGTTCTGGCCCAGGAAAGCATTTTAGCATAAGGTTAAGTAAATCTTGGTGAATAAGGTGTTTAACTATTAATCAGAAGATTAAGTTTGAAACTCTAGATTGCCAAACTCCATCTATGGGGCACCTGAGAAAGGCCCTTTAGTGTCAACTGCCCAGTCGTATCAATGAAATAAATGTCACTTTTGATCAGGGTGTCTGCTAAGAGTAAGAGGAACCAGACTCACATGGGTGACATTTTAGATTTTTATTGTAATAATTGTCGTATTAGCAGAAGAGCTTTTTAGCTAGTGTGTGTGTGTGTGTGTATACTTACGGACATTAGTGTTTGCTCTCTCTATCAGCTCCCCCACAGAAAGTTCAGCTAATGGGCCTCAACAGCTATTGAACGAAAAAGCAACCTTCGTATTAATAATTTGTTAATTTAACTTAATTTTAACTAAAACTGTTGATTAATCTATGATTTATGTTACCCAAATTTTATCTTATTTTTATTAATCATCACGTATGTTTAAACATATAATAACTTAAAAATAAATGCAGACTTGTTGAGATGCATGAATCCCGTTCTCGTACCATATATTTTTGAGAAAGTAATTACAGGTTATAATTTTTAATAGTATGTTATAAATGTGTTATAAGATCGTTATAAGCGTGTTATAAAACATGTTCATTGATATTGAAGCATTATGAAAGCGTATGAGTTTTATAAGTGCATTAGTAGACCATGTGACATTTTTAAGAAGCAGTAAAAGAAAAGTTAATAAAGCATAATAAAAGTGTTATAAAATTATTTCAAAGTTTTATCAGCTGCAGGTAGAGCATGTGACTTGTTATAAGAGCATGATAGATAGAAGTGTTATAAGAGTGCTATAAGAGTGTTATGAGAGTGTTGAAGATGTATGTAACTTACCAGACTTTAACAGAAAATCAGCACATGAAAAAGGACAGATTAAAAATAAGCAATAATATTAATTTAGCATTATAACACTTAAGTATATTTTTTTTACTACAGCTGTTCAACATCTGGTTTCCTTCCAATGATGAAAGTCGTATCTCACCTCATGAGCTCTGACAGAGCAGAGCATTAGAGCGAGTACGCTTACGATAATCTTCCACATGACGAGGGTTCGGGTCCTGAGACCAGAGGAAGAATAGCTAATTTAGAACAAACCAACCATCTAAACAGCACTCTCTCTCTCTCTCTCTCTCTCTCTCTTTCTCTCTATTATCACTTATTATCTGCTCTTTCTTTATTTGTTTTTATCACTTTTTTTTCTCTCTTTCTTCTGTTACACTCTTTGTTCAGTCTCTTTGACCTGTTCTGTTTTGTATTTCTTTAACTCTTTTTCTTTTTCTTTTGTCATTTTCCTACCCCTCACATTTTTTTCTTATAGGCTTCTTTCTTCCTTCTTCTAGCTATCTACCCCCCTTAATTTCTTTTTAAACATTTTGTCACTTATTTTATATTTGTTTTCTTTCTTTCTTTCTTTCTTTCTTTCTAGACTTCTTTTTTCTTTTCATCATTTTTCTTTACATTTTGTTTTGTTTCCCTTTCTCTTTCTTTCTTTCTTTCATTCGTTCTTTCTTTCTCTTATTGACACTTAAATGAGGAGTTTTATGGAAATGAACCTTTTTAGAAAAACTGGCTTTGCAAGTCATTGTGTTTTCTAGCATATAATAATAAAAAAGGGAAAAACAGCTTTTTCAAACTGTTTTATAATAATTTTCGTAACTGATTAAAATTCACTAAAAAAGCTGTACTAATTAAATCCTTCCCTACGTGTGGTGTTACGGTAAATGTATAAAATAATCAATATCATTGTAGTAAAGCGAAGAAATTAATAGTTTAATTGATGATGTGAAGTCACAGTGTCATGGAGTCGGAGTGGAGTTTTTATGCTCTCTCTTTTGAGTGCATTAACTGATAAGCAGGTTCTATACGCTCAACTCAACAGCTGCCGATTCCCATAACATTATATATACTTCCCTACGTACAGCAGTCGATTCTGCAAAAATGGAGCTTATACAGCACATCGAGCAGCAGAAAAGCCGGTGTGCAGTGGGTTTTTTTGCAAGAACTAAGAAAGATAAATTTGGTTAAAAACCACATAGTGAAGATTTTATAATATTTTTCATTAAATACAATTTAAATAAGATATGCATGCATATGTAAGCTGTTTATATAGTGTAAAATCATAGCTTTATATATTTATACATCCTTGTACTATGTTATAATTGACACAACGTGTTACTAATACAGTGAAACCTTGGCATACCAATTGAAGGCGAAAAATCTTGTGCAATAATAAAGGCTACAAATCTTGTCTTATCTGTTGCTTTTGTCTGTCTCCATCTGATCTCTATCCTCCTTCCTTTCCTCTACATTATCCTTATATCTTTGTCTTCCTGATCTTTTTTTTTTTTTTTTTTTTTTTAGGAATAAATGTAATGTATTTTGTCGGAGCCTCTTCGCCATTCTGCTTTCGGGTATGTGCTCTTCAGTCTGTTTTCATTACTTTCACATTTTATTTTTGAACATGACATTTTACAGAAATCTGGACCTCGGTGATCTCAGCTGGCAACGGGCCTGGTTTCAGCCACAGAACAATATTTTTTTGCATATATAAACAATCAAAACATTTGGAAAAGATTTGTAAATGAAGTAAAAGGCAACGTTAGCATCGTGGGTTGACTATTTCAACAGCTTTTACTTATTTAATTGTTTATCTTTCATACCCGCATATTCCTTTATTCGGGGTCAAAGGATCTGCTAGAGTCTATTCCAACCATCTCTGAAAGGGTGAAAGGCAGGAGGGGGACACCCTGTACAGGTCACCAGTCCATCACAGGGATACACTCACACTCCCTCCTATAAGCAATTTAGAATCACCAATCAATCTAACATACATGTTTTTGGACTGTGGGAGGAAACCGGAGAACCCGGAGTAAACCCACGCAAGCAAGAGGAGAACATGCAAACTCCACACAGAAAGACCCCTGCAGGGGAATAGAACCCGGGACCTTCTTGCTGAAAGGCAACCGTGCTAAACACTAAGCCACCGAGCTTCCCAGCTTTTAATTACTGAATAAAATCTGTGTAATCGCTTTGGTTGTCAAACAATTTTTGTAGCTGCCGGACGTAACTTTGCTGCCGGCATACTTTGTTTGTATGCCGAAAATGCTTCATATACCAATGAAATTTTTAAGGCCTAGCAGTGGGTTAACCTCCATGTTTCTTAAGTTCTTTTGTGCTGGTTGTTTTCCAACTATCCCTGCTGATTACCTGGATCAGTTGTGTTCATTCAATTAATAGCTGGAGGATACCAATTTAATTGTTCTTCCAACACACCACCCTCATCCAAATGATCTTCCAGCTTCTGATTGACTTAACACACCTGATACAGGTATTCAGCAGTTGTCAAGGTTGGGTTTTATGTTATCTATTTATGTTTATGTTTATGTTGATGTTCTTTGTTTTCTTCTTGGTTTGTCACATGATCATTGTTCCCCATGTGTTCCTGTCATGTGATTTATGAGTGTCACATTTTCACTGATTTGTTCTTGTGATGTGTCCCTCATTGTTTAAGTATATATATCCCTATTGTTTCCCTAATTCTTGACTGTGTGTTGTTCCATGTACTGCTGTAAATGAGTTCTTGTTTTACATGTTATTTGTAGTTTTGCCACCAATGATATTTAACAAAACTGCACTTGGGTTCTTTTATACTTGGGTCGATGGATTCATTCCAGCTACCCACTGTTAATTCAGTCAGAAGCTGGGAAAGGCTGAACTCTTAAACAACATTTTTGTATAAATAGTTAAACCTCATGAATATCTGTAACTCCCTGGCTGTGGTTGGAATAGGCCAGGCTGTCATGGTCTATGAAAACCCAGTTCTTGTTGATAAAATGCTGTAGTGGTGAACGAGGTGGTGTGCTCTTCTTTAGAATTGCACTCTCTACCCAGAAATCCTGAATCAAAATATCTGATCTTTGATGTAAAGCTCAAGTACCAGAAATGGATGGACTAAAAGTGCTTTATCTAAAGCAAAAGCACACATTTTTTTATGCCCTAAAAGAAATTAAACAAATGTTTTTTAGTTGTCTAAACGCTGAGACAGGATCTTAAATGGAAAACTGCTAAAAAATTAACAAATGTTTTTTAGTTGTCTAAACGCTGAGACAGGATCTTAAATGGAAAACTGCTAAACAAGCCCTCCTCCATGTAATAAAACAGGAAATCAAGAAAAATAGCTGAATATTCTATACTATTTTTATTTATTGATTTCACTGATTGTAGACATCTGATGATCCTGTGGTGGAGACCAAAAAAAATTGACCTTTGAGGTTTTCTCCAGTCTCTGTACAAAAAAATATAATCAGTAAATGAGGTTTATTTCTCTGGCTTTTTAGCAGAATATTGCCACTACATTCGTAGGTATTTTTTAAAGACTTACAGCATCTGTAGAGTCTATTGAGCCTTTCAATGTCGTTACGGCTCATCTGAGAGGCCTGGCCGAAAGACACGTTGGGGTCGGGGATGGGAATCATGGTGGGCAGGCCATTCATAGAGAAAGCAGTTCTAAAAAATAAATCTGTCAGTATTAATATAACTAGTTAGATAGCAGAAAGCTAATGTGGATCAATAATCTGACCTGTGGTACTGCATGACTGAGTTGTAGTCGTATGAAGTTCCCTGGTTCAGGGTGGCAATCTTGTTGAAATTGTGCTCCATACCTGGTAAAAAAGCAGAACAGTTGTGAAGAATTTAGCTACAGGCTGAGATATGAAAATATGGAAGCACTCTTGTGATATAAGATCGTTCCCTTTCTGATTAAGTAGCTACTGATTTCTTCACTATTTTAATTCAAACGTTCTTAAATATAGACTATCCTTAAAAATGCACCGGCACATATATGGCACTGTTAGGCAACCAGGGTTCAAGTCCAACTCTGTGATTTTTCAGTCCCTAACTAACTAACTTAAAAAAATACAAGTTCACTGTAACACCCAATCGGGTCAGATGTTTCTGCTGTACCACTCTGAATGTTTTCCCAGCCGACACGAATGTAGCTGTCCCTGTCACTGCGGGTTTGCTCGTGGTTGAAGCCCAGGGCATGTAGAAGCTCATGCTGGATGGTGTGGTAATAGACACAGCCACTGCGGGCCAGAGACACCGTCTGACCGTAACCACGACGTCCGACGTATGAGTAGCAACTGTTAAAAAATGTAAAAAACAACAACAATCACACTCTAAAACTAAACCTGATAATATTATATAGACTTGTTTACACTGTAGCTAAGTACTACATTTGAGTTGAATTAAAAGATCTGGGTTTGAGTTCCAGAACCACCAAGTCACAACCCTTAATTGCTCAGTTGAATAAATAAAACAGATGTAAGTCACTCTGCAAAATGAGCTTTTTTTACACATTAAATGTGGCCCAGATCCATGCCCCTTAAAATTTTCCCAAACCCCATTGGACTGATAATGTCACTCAGAAGGGTTAGAATCTGATTAACAGCAAACAGGAATCATTTATTTTAAAAAAGATGTTGACTTCTGTTCCCGACTAGATGTGGGCTAGTCCAGTGATTTGACAAATTTATACTTCAGCACGTACCCGTTGCGAGACTCGATGCTGATGTGGTCTCTCTGGTTAGAACGGCGTATAAAGCGGATACAGGAGAAGGAAGAGAAGGAGTCCAGACCGCGCTGAATTACCTGGAGCTCACTACTCGCTGATGGCGAACAAACAACAACGCTTAAATCTTTCAGTAGCATGAATCTAAATGCATATAAATGCGTGAATTAAATGCATGTATAAATGAAATATAAACATGACATACAGTAGTGGTTGAGGATGACGTAGGGCACATAGACATATCCGTCACTAGATTTCGGCCACATGCAGCCTGTAGATGTGCAGGGATCAGCGTTCCTCTCAGTATCCCTAGGTATAGCGATGTCTCCTTCTACCAGCTCAGGTTCATCAGCGTCACGACCTAATGCAGATACACACACAACCAGCATGCTAATGAATAACTAATAAAAGTCATATAAAAGCAAAGAATTTTAGAAGTTTAATGGGACTGGTTTATTAAACACTCTTTAATATTTAGTTAGTTTGTTTGTTTATTTAGTTACAAAACAACAAAGCAGGAAAAAATGACACAATGTAGAGTTCAAATCTCAGGATCACAAAACTCCACTTTTTGGGCCCCTGAGAAAGGCCCCTAACCCGTAACTGCTCAGTATATGTATAAATAAGATAAATGTAAGTCACTCTGGATGTCTGCCTAAAGTGAGAGGAACCCAGGCTTACATTGGTGACTTATATGCAGTAGGCTGTGTGTGTGTATGTGTATGTCTGTGTGTGTGTGTGTGTGTGTGTGTGTGTGTGTGTGTACTTACGGACATTAGTGTTTGCTCTCTCAATTAGCTCTCCCACAGAAAGCTCAGCTAACGGGTCCTCAACAGCTATTGGATAAAAAAAATCATTAATTCTAAGAGTATTTTAAGAGTGATATAAAAGCATTATACAAGTTTTATAAGCGTGTAAGTAGAGCACTGACTTATTAGTGTTATAAGCATTTTATTAGAGCATGCGATTTGTTATAGGAGCTTCATAAACATATAAAGTATTAAAGAGCAATATTAAAGCGTTATATAAGCATAAGAAGTGTTATTAGAGTATTATAAATTGTAATAAAAGCATTATACGAGCAGTTTATAAGCTTTATATGGTGTTAGTAGAGCTTGTGGCTTGTTATAAAAGCATTATAAGAGTGTTATAAGAGCAGTTTTGGAGATTTATAAGGTGTTAGAGCATGTGACTTGTTATAAAAGCGTTATAAGAGCTTTATAAGCGTGTTATGAGCGTTGTAGAATAACGTAACTTACCAGACTTTGACAGAAAATCAGCACATAAAAAAGGAGAGTAAAAAGCAGTTATGAATATGATATTAATTTTGATTTGTTATAATTGCTATTAAGGATTATTACACTTTGGTATATATTTTTTTTACTACAGCTGTTCAACATCTGGTTTCCTTTCAATGATGAAAGTCGTATCTCACCTCATGAGCTCTGGCAGAGCAGAGCATTAGAGCGAGGACGCTTACGATAATCTTCCACATGACGAGGGTTCGAGTCCTGAGACCAGAGGAACCAGTCAGAGTTAATAATTCAGAATCATCTGAACAGCTCTCTCTCTCTCTCTCTCTCTCTCTCTCTCTCATCCTATATTATCACTCTATTCTCTCTTTCTTCTGTTACAATCTGTCTTTGACTTGCTCTGTTTGTATTTCTTTTATTGTCTTTCTTTCTCTTTTGTCGTTTTCCTACCCCTCACCTTTTTTTCTCCTAGGATTCTTTCTTCTTCTTTCTCTAGCTGTCTAGCTCTCTCTTCATTATTTTCTTTTTAAACATTTTGTCATTTAATTTATATTCTTTTTCTTTCTTTCTTTCTTTCTTTCTTTCTTTCTTTCTTTCTTTCTTTCTTTCTTTCTTTCACCCTGACTCTCTTCCTTGCTTTCTTCCTCTCTCTCTTTATTTTTCATTTTGCGCTATTTCTTCGTTTGTCAACATTCTAGCTCTGTCTCACCTCTGTCTCTCTCTCTTTTCACCACTCTCTTTACCTGTCTGTCTGTATCTTTTGCTATCTTTTTCTTTCTTTGAATATTCTGCTCAATTTCTCTTTGTCTCTCTTTTTATTCTCCCTCTTTTTGTTTCTCACCCTTTCACCTCTGTCTCAGCATCTCTTTCTCTTTGTCTCTCTTACTTTATCTTTCTGTAAAAGGACAGTGTTTGAGACACATTGTTCTCTATTCCTATATGACAGTCAATTAATATTAATTAATTCGGAGAAGTGGTGACGGGGTTCAATTCCCAGCACCACCAAGCCACCATTGTGGGACCATGAGCAGGGCCCCTAACCCCCAACTGCTTAGTCGGATTCTTTTCTTCATTTTTTTAATTAAAAGTTTAAAGTGTAAGCGTTAATACACTAAGAATAAAGTTAAAGAATAACACACTCTATAACACACTTACCTTAAATTTCAATGGACGCTGCAGTGTGACTGTATCCGCGATGTGTTTTATACGTTTTTATTGTTTAATCAAAGTGATAAATAAACTCACAAACACCAGCTGCTGGTTCTCAAACCCACATCAGCATAATTACAGCTCTGAGTTTGTTTGGAGAGGAATGTTGATTCGAGTGGACCTTGATGGCATGTAGAATCAGCTGTGGTGTTTCCATGATACACACGTCCAACTCGTGGAAAGTTGTGTCCTTGTGTAAGACAAAGTAGCACAATGAAATGTTCATATATTTCAGTATTTGTTAATTTTAGAATTTTTTTTGTCTATTCCAATAACCAGGGTGTGTCATACACACACACACACACACACACACAGACACACACATACATACGCACACACACACACATACACAGGATACATGGTAAAGTTTTAAAACTTGATAGCAATATAAAAAACAAGCAGTCTAAAGTCAAATTAACTAATCGGAGATATGAATCAGAATCTAAATCTGAACCTAATTCAGAACCTAATATAGAGCCTAAATAAAAACCTTAAACAGAACCTCAATCAAAACCTTAATTAGAATCTAAATCAGAATTTAAATCTGAGCCTGATCGGAGTCTTAATCAGAACGTAAATCAGGACTCTCAAAACCTAAATCTCTCAAAACCTAAATCAGAACTCTAAATCAAGAACCTTAATCGGATTAAAACCTTGATTATGATCTTTTCTTATGACCTGCATCACAACATGGATTAGAACATACAGTAGGTCAGGCACTGGATCAGAACCTTTATTGTGACCTGGATCACAATTTCAGTCAAGACCTGCATCTAATACTTTATTCCTAACTGAATCAGGACCTGGCTCAGAAACTGAATCAGGACCTAGATTAGAACCTGGATGATGACCTGGATTAGAACCTGAAACACAACCTGGGTCAGGACCTGTATCAGAACCTAGAATAAAACCTGGATCGTTATTATGACTTGACCTGGATTAAAATCTGTCTGAGAACCTTGATTACAACTTGGATCAAAACCCGAATCAGGAACTACTTAAAACCTAAATCATGATTTAGATCACGACCTGGCTCAGGACCTGAATCTGAACCTAGGTCAGGAACAGTACTATAACCTGCTTGATAACCTGATGCAGGACTGAAATTGGAACATGGATCGGAACCGAGCACAGAACCTGAATGGTTTTCAAAGTAAATAAATGTAAATTATGTTTATTGAAAAAAAAAAAATTAAATAAAATGTGCAGAATTTTTACAAAGCACCTCTAAAACTGTTATTGTTTTTTTAGACAATGTTCTAAAGAGGCATTTCCCAAGTATTGAAGATCAGATCAGCGCTTTAAGATCAGCCAATTAGATCACTCAATACAGACAACAAGCTCAGAAAAACTCACACACCATCACCAACGCCCGCTGTTTTTCTTTACTCATTTTTATAATTAATTCTTTTAGAGTAAGTGTGTGTGTGTGTGTGTGTATCTGTTTTGAAAGAAAAAAACACTGTTGCCATGGAAATCAGAGTCAGGAGACTAATTCTGTTTCACGACCTTAAGCTCGTTAAAAACTTTTCCGACATCAACCAACCATTGGAGGAGTGGAGGAAATTCGATGCCCCCGTTACCGTAGCAACACCTCCATCCCTCCATCTGTGATTTGTATCAGCACTTTAGTCTAACTCTCACTCACACACACACACACACACACACACACACACACACACACACACACCTGCGAAGGTAAGCCCTTAGAGCTCTCTGCTTTTATCTTCACATCCTTTAGCAAAGCTTTAACACTGATGCTGAAGACTTCATGTTCCTCATTTGGATCAGCAAAACACAAACCACGCCCGTTTTAGGCCACACCCACTTCTGGTTCAAAACGAATAGGAGAAGAGATATTCAAACAATGACAAAAAAGCTTTATTTTGTTATTTTTGGTAATATTTTCTGGTATTGACTGGCGCCTTCCTAAAGCCCCACCTATTTCCATATTTGATTTCTTTACGCTCCAAACCCGTTCAAGATTTGTATCAACAACTTATCAACCAATAAACCAACTAAATTGCATACAGCAACACAGACACACACACTCTTTCTCTCTCTATTAAAAATTGACTTCGTTAACATTTTCCTGTGAAAAAGAATTTTACTGCCTCCTTGTGGCCATTCTGAGAACTGCTACATCCTGCACTGGTTTAAACAGCCGTGTGTGAATCTTCAGCTGTTTTAATTTTATTTCTACTTAGTAAAAACAGTCAGTGTTTCACCTGATAACATACAACCCTTCTATCAGTTATACACTAGACGGTAGGGTCTTCTTCTTTTTCTCCTTTTGGCTGTTCCCTTTTAGGGGTTGCCACCGCACCGTCTCCACCTAATCCTATTCTCTACATCCTCATCACTCACACCCACTAACTTCATGTCCTTGTTTATCGTATCCATATACCTCCTCTTTGGTCTTCCTCTTCGCCTTCTGCCTGGTAGCTTTATTTCTAACATCCTCCTACTAACATATCTCACTGTTCCACTTGTATTCCTTTCATTCACATGTACTCTGTCTTGCTAAGACTGACTTTCATTCCTCTTCTCTCCATTGCAAACCTCCAGGTTTTTCTTCAACTGCTCCCTGCTCTAACTACAGATCACAATGTCATCTGCAAACATTATCGTCCAAGAAGATTCCTGTCTGACCTTGTCTGTCAACCGATCCATCACCACAGCAAACAAGGAGAAGCTCAGAGCTGATCCCTGATGCAGTCCCACCTCTACTTTGAACTCCTCTGTCTGACCTACTGCACACCTCACCACTGTCCTGCTTTCCTCATACATATCCTGCACCACCCTGACAACCTCATACAATACCACAGCTTTTCTCTTGGTACCCTGTCATATGATTTCTTCAGTTCACGAAAAAACACAATGCAGCTCCCACTGACCATCTCTGTACTTCTCCATCAGCATTCTTAGAGAAAAGATTGCATCTGTAGTGCTTTTTCTGGGCATAAAGCCTTACTGCTGCTCACAAATATCTACTACCCTCTACTACCATTATTGTCTCTTATACCTTTTATTGTATGACTCATCAACTTTATGCCTCTGTAGTTACAATAGACGCTAGGGTACATAGTGCATAATGCCAGTGCGTAGTGTGTAGGATGCCGATATAGTCTAATATGTCTATTTTTTTAATATTTGGTTCTCTTTGATCTTACTCTATTCTGTTCTTTTTTACACCGTGCTCTTCTTTATTCTGCGTGAGTCTATTATATCGAGTGTGGAGTCTGTCTGCAACAGAACCGCATTCAGTTTACAGTTCTTTAAAGCTTAAATACAATTAATGCCATAAGCATCTGTGGCTGAGAGCCAAGAGAGCAATATTGGACTCTGGGTGGGAGAGTCATCTGCTCTGACCTGTCAATCACATGTGGAGCGGCAAATTACAAGCGATTTTAAGCTGAAGGAGAATTCATTCTTTGGATTTTCCCAGTTTGTGACGAAGAAACCCGGGTCAGAAAGTCTAAGTATGGAGCAGCTGGGCATTGAACCCATTATCCTCTAAACAATTACATAGAGGCTTTAACTCCTAAAAAAACAGCTCTCTTCGGGTGTCTGCATTGAAAGCTGTCTTCAAGGCTAATCACCCTATAAGTGATCAGGGGGACATGCAATGGGCTTAGGACTACACACTCTGGAAAAAGATGCTGAGTTTTAAAAAAATGGTGGAGGAGGCGAAGTCTGCAAATATGGGTTAGGAGGAGAAGTCTGAAAAAACAGAGTGATTATGGTTAAAGACTGAGCTAGTGGTACATACAGTTCCACAGTGGTCTTCAAGGTTCCTTAGTGTCCTTCAACACGCTCCAGTTTTCTTTTTATGTCAAACATCTGCAGGTTGCTTACAGTTCAAGATGATGATGATGATGATAAATATTAAATTCTGAATTTTTCCTGCATGTCAGTCAGTTCAGAATCATGCCTTCGATCTCCAAAAGAGTCGACCTTACTGAATCAAGAATCAGTCTTGAAATTAAGGAGTCAAATCCACAAACTGAAAGCGATTCAGTGCTAAATGAATCTCTTAAAATGATTTAATCAGCAATGCATTTTACTGAGACTGAAATGTTACAGTTGGGTATAATGCAGCGTTACTACGGCAACTGAGAGACATTTACCCATCGTACTGCTGTTAATAAATTAAGTTTTGGTAGAGAGTGTGTGTGTGTGTGTGTGTGTGGTTAACTGTTTCTATCCTAATGAATGCATGCTCAGTCCTCGCTGTCCTCTGCACTGACAGGTCCATCGACTGAATCACAGTTCAGCTGCTGCTACATGAAGGTGAGACGCGTGTCCTTGAATTTAGCGTCACTTAAATTTGTTCGTTAGAATAAAGCGATGAGAATTTAAAGACAACTTCAGGATGAAGGATTATAGTTTCGATCTGAAGCTGGAAATGCACATGGATTTGATTATAAAGTTGTGATCTTGAGCTAATGCAGCTAAAAAGCATAATAATAAGATTTGGGTTTGAAATCAAACAGGAAGCAGGAAGTGAAAGTCGAGACTAGAAAATTTTCCCTTATTTATTTTTTTAGATCAGTGTGAAAGATTTTCCACAACACGGTGTTAAAAACTGAAAGAGTTACAATCGACTCTTGTACGTGGAAGCAGGCTTGACAAATCCTTTCATTATGTTGGGTTTAAAGCTCGACTCGGTTCTGCTGAGCGTTTTTTTTTTTCTTTTTTACAATGCTCCAAAATCCTCTTCCTCTAAACACTCAGAGTCGCTTCACCTCCAAAACTTCGGCCATTACTAATCTTCTGATTCGGATCATCTGAACCACCTCGAGGTCCAGCAGCTCAGAAATGCACCCAGAGAGACGTTTTTATTCCTCCTGGAACAGGGATGTGAGGCTTTATGGGAATTTTCTCTGGAGTTTTAGTCCAGAATTAGTTCCTGGAATCTTTCTTCAGATGAATCAGATCTTTCAGTGTTCTGGGTTTTGTTGGACAGATGAACGGATTTGGAGTGAACACTCGGAGGACAAACAAAGCGAGCTGCATCTCGGAGAACTTGCTGTTTAGTAAAGATGGATTTGTCAGCCAGACTCGGAAAGGTTTTGGCGAGCTTTTAACTGCAGCGTCATTTATTTTCTATAGTCATAAAAACGTCACATACCGACAACATTTATCATAAAAACAGAACAAATTAACCCTCAACACACTAATGAGGGGCCTCCCTGGGCTAACCAGCTGGGACCCGGCTAAATTTGTCCTAAATTTTTCCCCACATCGGTTGGAACAGATAAGTGGATGATGAGCCCCATATATGACACATATGGGTTAACCAGTTAGCTCTCGTTTGGTGCCTACAGGAGTCTGCCTACATAGGTTAATGATAGAACCCACCTATGTCTTATGTCGGTTTCTTATGAGCCAGAACAAGTTTATATATGGGCAAAAATGTTAAAGGTAATCTCTGCTTAGTTTTCTGACAAAGTAAAGGTGCTGCTGTGTCTTTCTGATCAGAGTTGAAGTATTAGTAACTTGAAGGTATTGTGAGGAAACATATTTTTGGGTAAGCATGTGACAAACGAATGGTGTCAACATGGTTTTGGTTCCAACATATCAAAGTAACTTTGTAACAATGGGTTGTTGGGAGGACTGGAGTAGGTGACGAAGCTGGGAAGATCTAAAGCGTTAACATTAGTATAACTTAATAGGACAGCCTTCAAAATGTGTATAAGAACCAGAGGTCTTTTGTCAAGTGAGACATTGATGACCTTAGAAATGCTGCAGTAAGTTCTAAATCTTCAATAAAAAGATTCTTGTAACATACTTCCAGGTCTCCTCGCTATCTACTGGTTTTTGTCTGATAATTGAGTAAACAGTATTTACACACTCTGTCATTGTAAATGAGTGTGTGTGTGTGTGTGACTTTTCCTGGTACACTGATGGTCCACAATCAGCTCTTTGGTCCAATTGGTATTCAGAGCAAGGTTGTTGTTGGCATACCACACTGCCAGGTGTTGGGCCACTTCCCTCTCATCAGCACCCCGGATCAGACCCACCACCATGATGTCATCAATTATCATGATTAGTGTGTTCTCACTCTTGGTAACCATTTTAGTGACTTCCACACTACTGGTGTTTGTGTGTAGATCAGAAAATGACATTCACACTAAAACAAAACCACACACACACACACTCACACAGAGACACACACTCTCCTCTGTGGATTAGCTAAAGCCATTAGCACAGTCGCTTTCAGGTCAGTCCGAGATGAATTTCAGCTTTTTCATGTTTTTTAAAGGAAACGCTGACCAACATAGAGGCTTTTATAGAGAGGCAAAGTGTCTCATAGCCTCCGTGCAGGAAATCAAACAAACAGTAAGAGAGACAGACAGACAGACAGAGAGAGAGACAGACAGACAGACAGACAGATAGAGAGACATACAGAGAGAGAGATGTTTTTACATGTACATGTTTTATCCTAGAAGTTAGCATATGCTGTGTTTCCACCAGCTGAAGTTCTAAAAACAGGAAGCAGGATGATGTCATCATTAGAGCTCTATCCAAAAATACACATGGCCATGAACAGACAGGAACACCCCCCCCCACGCACACACACACTCGCTACATCAGCGTTTATTCCAATCTGTTTCTATCATTTCATCATCTCTCTCATTCGTCTCAGATTTTTAATAAACACTCTCTCTCTTTCTCTCTGTCTCTCTGTCTCTGTCACTCTCTCTCTCTCGCTCTCTTTTTTACCTCTTCTTCTTCTTCTCTCTGTCTCTCCTTATTTCTATCCCCCTCTCTCATTCTCTCCTCTTCATCTCTTGCTTTTTCTTGCTCATTCTTTCTTTGTTTTGTTTCTTTTTTTTACTTTCTGATGCTGTGGATGACAGAAACATTAAAAGAAAGTAAAGAAGTGATTTTAGTTTTTTAGTGCAGTTTCACCCCGAGATTAAACACTGCTCATCACTGATCCCTGTTTTTTCTCTCTGTCACTCTCATCACTTACTCTCTTCTTTCCATCATGTCATTAATACCTTCTCCTGTATGGTTTCAATGGTGGGAAGTGGTGGCTTAATGGTTAAGGTGTTGAAAGGGGTTCAATTCCCAGCATCACCAAGCCACCACTGTTGGGCCCCTGAGAAAGGCCCTCAACCCCCAATTAAATAAAAGAGATAAATGTCACTCTGGATGTCTGCCAAATGCTGTCAATGTCATAAAAAAGTCTCACCGGCTGATACGAGTATGGGAGACGCAAGCGTAGGTGAAGGTGGAGGCTGTCTCTCTTTATCCTGTCTGTCTGCTCTGTAACTACAGCTTTTACTTCACTCTACTTCATCTCCTTTACATCCAGTTCACAGTGTGAGCCGAGTTGTGTTTATAGCTTACAAACTCGCGATGCAGGAGAGTCGATAGCGGCTCCGTTATTACCGATAACAGAGAGAGAGAGAGAGAAAGAGAGAGAGAGAAAACGGAAATAACGCGAGTGAGACAGATGAACAGATGAGTGGCGGCTACAGAGAGGAAGGAAGAGCAGAAACGGGATCAGGTGATGGATAAAATTTTAATCGATAAGAGAGAGAGAGATAGAAAGACAGAGAGAAATACAGAGAGAGAGAGAGGGAGCCAGAGAGAGAACTATAGAGAGAGACAGAGAAAGAGAGTGCGAGTAAGAGAGAGAGAGAGACACAGAGAGAATGAACGAAATAGAGTGTGAGACAGAGAGAGAGAG
Organism: Bagarius yarrelli; assembly: GCA_005784505.1. NCBI lineage: Eukaryota > Metazoa > Chordata > Actinopteri > Siluriformes > Sisoridae > Bagarius > Bagarius yarrelli. Next base: position 126,881 of record VCAZ01000011.1, read on the forward strand.
AGAGTGCGAATGAGAGCGAATGAGAGAGACAGAGAGAGAGAGAGAGAGATGTCGTTGATCTTCCTCCTGTTTAAACCGAATGCAAGTCATTATAAGGTGTGTGTTACGGTGCGACGTGTCAGCTTGCAGGAAGTAACACACAGACGGCTCGTTAATCAAACACACCGCAGCACAAAACAGCAGATTAAAGATTAATAGTACATTAAATTGTGTGTTTAAATGTGTGTCAAAAAACAGATTAAATCGGCAGACGAACTGACGGTCTGTTGTTCAGACAACTGAATGACTGGACTGGTTCCTGTGGTCATATTATTTCTATTATATGCCACTTCTGAGCTGCCAGTGATCCAGACCCCCCCCGTCTCCACCCTGGACCTGTCTGACCCTTTCTTGTAACTGAGGACACTTCCACTTAGCCATGAAGACGCTCCAGCTGTTTTCTGAGGATGTGTGACCACAGTTGTGACTGCATAATTCCTGCTACCTGTTTTTCACCCAAATGAGGATGGGTTCTCTGCCTGGTTCCTCTTAAGGTTTCTTCCTATTCCATCTCAGGGAGTTTTTCTTGCCACCGTCGCCCTCGGCTTACATTTACAGAATTTGGCAGACGTCCTCATCCAGAGCGACTTACATTTATCTCTTTTATACAACTGAGCAGTTGGGGGTTATTGGCCTTGCTTAGGGTCCCAGCAGTGGTGGCTTAGTGGAACTGGGAATCGAACTCACAGTCTTCAAGTTGGTAGTTTAACCCTTTAACCATAAGCCACCACTTCCAATTACTTTGGCTTGCTCATCAGGGACAAACAGGGACAAACTGAAATCTACCTGCGGCAAGTGCGGATTACCTGCCAAGCGCAAGAGAAAGTAGAGACTTGCATTTATTTCATTCGTACAACTGAGTAACTGGGCAGTGGCACTGAGTTGCTTATCTGGAGACCAGGAAGACCTGGGTTTAAGCCCCACCACTGCCAGTTGTTGATCTGAATACCGGAAACAACTGTGTTCAAGCCCCACCACCAGCAAACCAACCACTGTTGGGTCCTTGAGCAAGGCCCTTAACCTTTCTTGCTCCGGGGGGGACAAATCAATTCAGATATTTGATAAATAACTTTGTGTGTGTGTAGAACAGAAAACAACCCAGAACATTTTACAAACTAAAGTACTTTTTTATTCATTCATTCATTTATTTATTCATTCATTCATCTTCTATACCCACTTATTCCCTAATTCGGGGTCACAGGGATCTGCTGGTGTCTATCCCAGCCGTCTCTGAAAGGGTAAAAGGCAAGAGGGGGACACCAATGAATCTAACGTACATTTTTTTGGACTGTGGGAGGAAACCGGAGTAAACCCACGCAAGCACAGGAGAACATACAAACTCCACACAGAAAGACCCCTGCCGGGGAATTGAACCCAGGACCTTCTTACTGCAGGACAACAGTGCTAAACACAAGGCCACCATGCCGCCCACTAAAGTGATTTGTAACGCAGAACCCTGTGTAGTTATTTATTACTTATTTTCTCTCACTTATTATTTCTTTACTAGCAAAACTTTCACTTTAGTAGAAAATCTTCAGTTCTCTTTCCACTGTAGGAACAGTGGAACACCGTAACCTCAGAGAAAACAGCAGAAACAAGCAGCACATCTCCTCCGGTCCACCAATCGAATCAGACTTTTAATAAATATCACTGTAATGCTGTGGCGCTGAAAAGCTGTCTTCACAGGACGAATACTCAGTAAATCCACATGAGGCTCTGTCTGCTTCAGAGAGCTGCAGGTGGCACAGGGAGAAGAACCAGTGTGAGAAAACAGGGGCTTTTCAATAACAGCTCAAAGAACTGAAGCCAATGCCATCATTCAGCACAGTGTGAGAGAGAGAGAGAGAGAGAGAGAGAGAGAGACAGAGAAATAGATGGAGAGCAAGAGACTGTGTAAAAGAGAGAGACAGAGAGAGAGAGAGAGAGAGAGAGAGAGAGAGAGAGAGAGAGAGAGAGGGAAAGACAGAGAAATAGATGGAGAGCAAGAGACTGTGTAAAAGAAAGAGACAGAGAGAGAAAGAGAGAGAGAGAGAGAGAGAGAGAGAGAGAGATATCACTGTCCTGACCAAATTTTGATTGGGTGGGCAAGACGTACGTCTGGGTAGGCCCCTGCCCATGCCTACAGCCGGACCTGTACCAGAATGTCAGTCTGGTTTATGCCCACGTGACTAGCTCTTCTATTTTGTCCTGTTCTATTTGGTCCCCTCTTAATGTATATATATATATATAAATAAAGGATAAAGTACACACACATAATAAACTTCAGTGCAGTCACCGACAGTGGATCAGCTCTTGGATTTAGCGGGGAAACAGCCCCACCTGGTGTCTAAAACTGGAATTAAAATAGATTTTTTTTGTATTTTTAACGTAGTTTAAACATCTTAAAGCTTAAACTGGATTAATATTAAAATAAAATAATAAAAAAAGGATTATTAAAATTAAATTAAAGAGAATTTAATTTAAGATACACTTTAAAACATTTTCTTCATTTTCAGTTTTCCGGGTTTTTGATGTATAAAATATTTATTTTGCTTTTAATTTTAAAATATCTTTACTTTTTAAGTTACTTGCATATTAGAATAGTATGTGTTTAACTCCTTCCATATTTTTTTTCTTTTATAAAAGGTTTTTTTCACCTTATGTGCAAACCCGTACACTGGATGGGGTGTGGAACCTCTGTACGATCATTTCCTCTAAAAATAAATGTTTATATAAAAATATTTGCTGTGAAATGGACCGACATGCACCGGTTGGCTGACCGGGTTCACCTGGAGGAGCTGGTCAACACCGACATCCTGCGCAGGAGCGTGAAGGTCTACGTGGTTTCTGCTCTCATGCCATATGCCACAGGACGGGACCATCTGCTGCTTCAGGTTAGAGGATATATAAAAGTCAGTGACGAGCAGAGACAGAAATACATCCCTGAATTATAGGAAATCTTTTGTATGCATCTGCTATGAATTATTAGAAACATTTCTGGACTAAAAAGATGGACATTTTTCGACAGTCAGTCGAAAGTTTGTGTGTGAAAGCAGGTGTGTGTGTGTGTGTGTGTCAAGGACATGATAGTGGATAGCATAAGGGATGTTATATATGGATTTAGTATTTAGGGGTGCACAAACTTTTGTGTTTTATTAAATGTTCTCTTATATTCTGTTTCAGCGTCACTTAAAAACTTTTATTTTACGGCGTTTGTGTTATTCCGATTAAATCCACCAGATGTCACTGTTTGACAGAAATATACACTAACATTCTTGGTAACAAAAAAAACAATCGCTGTGTTATTTATATAATATTTAAGTAATATTTATATTTAAATTTTTAATTCAACGGTATGTTAGATGTCATTGCAGTATAGCTTTAAAATATGGATTTAAAATGATTATAATTATTATTATTATGATGATTATTATTATTCATATACCTGCTTATTCCCTAATTCTGGAGTCTATCCCAGCTGTCTGCTGGAGTCTATCCCAGCTGTCTCTGAAAGGATAAAAGGCAGGAGGGGGACACCCTTGACAGGTCACCAGTCCATCACAGGGCCACACACACACTTACACTCACTCCTATGGGCAATTTAGAATCATCAATCAATCTAACATACATGTTTTTGGACTGTGGGAGGAAACCGGAGAAACCCGGAGTAAACATACACAAGCACGGGGAGAACATGCAAAATTTCACACAGAAAGACCCGTGCAGGGGAATCGAACCCGGGACCTTCTTACTTTGAGGAAAAACCGTGCTAACCACTAAACCACCCTGCTGCCTATAATAATAATATAATAATAATAATAATAATAATAAATAATTATTATTATTATTATTATTATTATTATTATTATTATTATTATTATTATTATTTATTTTTTAATAGTTTATCTTATTATTTTTGAACATTATTATTTATGACAATACATGATTTACTTGTGCACTCCAAATCTTGCCCTAAATCTCTTTCTGCACATTTCATGTACAAATATTACGTCTCATTTACAGGTTCTCTATAAAGCCTTTTCTACAGTCTCAGTCTGTGTAGGTATATTAATGTTTAACCTGTGTGTTGCACCGCCGTCCTGTGAGACACAACATTTCGTTGCACTATATGTCCACCCGTGGAGCAGATTGACAATAAAGTTTGACTTGAAGAAGAAAATAAAGAAATCCACTGAAATAGTGCTGAAAATGTGCTCTAATAAAATTTGGAGATGGAATTAAACTTCAATATGACGTAACAAACAAAAACAACGTGTTTAAAATTTGTGAAAATTGTGTTTCTTACCTAATTTTTTTGGTCTGATTTGACCTAAAATACGTAAACCTGTTTTCTTTGCTAATGCTAGGTTAAAGTAGCATCGACTGAAGTAGCTAAGTTAATTCTAGCTAATAGTAAACAGATCAGTTATTGTTATACTTTATTTTACTTTTAAATATTTCTTTAACAAATTAGCAGAAGTTTTGTGTCTGAGCAGCAAACTTACAGCATTTTTTTCCTTTTTAAAGTTGAAATCATTTTAAAAATTAAAAGTTTTACTTTTACGGTAAAATTTGTGGCACAGAATTTCTTACTACTTGTGTTTTATTACAGATTTTATTTTGTGCACCTGTTGCGAGCTGCACTGCTGATATTAGCCACACGGGGGCGCATGTGAGTTTAGTTCAAAGCGCAGTTCACAGACAAATACACCTCACTCTTAACAAGTTCAACAGCCGAACCGCGCGCTATTTTTTATTTATATATTTAAATGTATATATTTTTTGCGTTCTGGTCTATAATCGGATCTGCACACGAAGAAAACTGGTGAGTGATTTAACACTTTTAACTAAAAAAAACCCACCGAAAACGCCAAATTTACAGCATGAAACATTTGTGAATTAATAAAACACGGTGTATGTGTGTGTGTCAGTGTGTGTGTGTGTCAGTGTGTGTCAGTCAGTGGTCCTCTGTTGTTCTAAACACTCTCAGAATCACTGAGCTACATTTACACCCTAAATTCTAATATTAGTTCCATTAAATGGTATTAATTTATTCCATCAGTTTATTCTCTTCATTTCGTAGTGTTTCTCTCGCTGCACTGCTTCCAGTATGTGGATGTGGATGTTAGATTTTTTGTCCAATCAGATTTCAGTTTCTATGTGCTGCCATGTTAATCTAATCTGCCTTCAGAATCAGTAGCGCTGCCTGTGGAACTTACACTATATTAGCAGGGGCAGATTGATCATTGGTTAAAAACTGTTTCTGTAACCAATCAGATTTTTCTATTAGAATCTCCAGAGTCAGTTAACTGGCCCACAGTGACGTCAGCATGTTTCTGTCCTCTGATTGGTCGATCAGAGTAAAAGTGTTACAGCCCAGTTTGACTAGTGAAACTCTGTACAGGTGAATTAGAATTTTTACCCCCACAATGGCTGACGGAGGAGAAATTAACTCGGTCTTGGTCATAATTAAAAACCCGTTTTAAGGCGGATTTTTCCAGAAAAAGTTGTAGATGGTAATGAGGGTTCGGTTAATCCTGAAGATAACTAGCTTGTCTCACAGTAAGAAGTTCTGTAATGGTGGCAATTAGTGATTGGTGGT
>VCAZ01000011.1:137500-222500 GCA_005784505.1 Bagarius yarrelli
TTTCACAAAAATCTCGCGCCTGTCAGTCATTACTAACAACAACAACTGAAGAGTTCCTTCCCGAAGGACAAGCAGGAATTTTTGCGAGCCCTTAAGACGCTGCATGTGGGACTGAGGGAAGCATAAGGAGTTTGTCAAAAACCTGAACAACGATAGTTACATATTTATATTTTCATATTTAAGAGTTTTCCTTGTTATTTAAGTGGTATTTATTTTATATTAGTGAAAAGATGTGAAGTGAGGAAAGTTAATATTTTTTTTGTAATGAAATCAAAGTCCTTTCCATTTCTTAAGTATATTATATAAAGCCCTATTAGTTGATTTACTTGAATAATTTACGATAATCTTTATCGTGAAAATAAAATTGTTCAGACTGTGAATTTAGCATTTTTACTTGTAATAAAACTTTTTAAATTATAAAACTTAGCAATATGTTGATGAACAGGACAATAATTTAAAAGTGTAACTGTTTGTGTGTGTGTTTGTGTGTGTACAGAACTATAACCGAGCACCGACGATGGCGTTGGCCATCCCGGTGGCCGTGCGCTTCTTGCAACAGGGAAATCGTGAGCTAAGCCGCAACATGTCCAGCTACCTGAGCCTGGCCGCCATCACCGAGGTCGAGATGCTCGTCCAGCACACCCAGGCCATCATCAATAGCGTGCTGGGAGGTAGGGTTTAGGTCAAAGGTCATGGGGGTCACATCAGGCCACCTACAAAGCGAGCTAGACTACTAAAAAATCCAACAGCGTTGATCCGTAAAAGCGTGGCTTTTAACGGTAGAGACGACTTGTCATATTCCAAAATGGTGGAAAGCGGCAACACACTATTTGGGGGGGGGATAAATTGAACTTGCTTATCCAAGTTGACCAACTTAAATTTTTTAAGCTCTGATGTTGTATGTCACATGATAAATTTAAATTGGTGGATGTCGTATATCCTAATTTCATTCCTTACTTGTAGTATTATCATACATAATCAGGCAGTATGCGATTGGGTCCTCCATGCTAACCCTTAAAACGTCTTTGCCGGGTGTTGCTACAGAGTGTGTGTGTGGTGTCAGTGTTATCTGTATAATGACGTTGCTTAAAACTTTCACGTGGGACTTTTTTAGCGAGCTTTTACAATGTAAAAAAAGGCCATGGTTCCTTACTGTAAGGTTTTCGTTTAATTTTGCGGAGTGTGTAACTTTTACAGGTGGTTTTGGTCTCGTAAGAGACACTTTTCACTTTTTGGCAGTTGTTTGGATGCAGATTAAAGATAGGATAATGTTGGAATGAGCATGCGGGTCGGTTCGGATTGAACTATAGGGAGATACATGGTGGTAGTGGATTATGTCAGGAGTGATGAGTCCGTGTGATCTGGTGCCTCCACTCTCAGCTGTTTAAACAAAGGAACGCCTGGACAGATTGTTCTGGCAACGGTGAGCTAATGATCTTTTTAATTGTAAGTCTAATAATGAATTTCTTTGTCCTTGCAGCAGAGGAGAGTAAAAATTCCATAATATTGTCGTTGAATGGGATCCCGTCAATCCCCGTTGTGCAGCGGTGAAGCTAATACACACTGCTAAATGAACAGTTGAGAACAAACGTACCACATTAATGCCTTTCATGCGATTCACCCCACAGCTATTAGCCTAAAAGTAACTGTTGACCCCTTTAAACCCCTGTCTCGAGGGTTAAAGGTGGTAGCATGGAGTGCGTGATGTTGCAGGGTCGTCGCACGGTCACATAAGGAACATTCCACCAGATAGTAGAACAGAACATCTAAAACAGGAGTGTCCAAACTCGGTCCTGGAGGGCCGGTGTCCTGCAGAGTTTAGCTCCCACCTTAATCAAACACACCTGAACCAACTAATCGGGGTGATGAGGGGTAGACTTTAAACTTACAGGTAGGTGAGTTTAGGCAAATTGGAGCTAAACTGTGCAGGACACCGACCCTCCAGGACAGAGTTTGGACACCACTGATTTAAGATCAATATGCAGTCCCTTTACCAATTAGAATCCAGGAAGAATCATGTGGTTAAACACATTTAACAGAATGTATTCCATGTTTGGACCATAAAAATTGGCTTTCTTCTCAGGCTTTTCTGTTCTGCTGAACCTTTACGATGCTCCAAATTTCAGAACATCGTATTAAAAATTCTTAACCACATCCTTCTGTGCTTGCAGAAAGACACCTGATAAAATCTCATTAGACGCTTTCGTTCCTGACATGTACCTAAATCTCATGGTGTTGTAATAGCAAGAGCTTAGCAGGTTTGCCAAAACATCTTAATGAGGGCTGCTGGAGATTAATGTGTAACAGAGAAAGCCTTGCCTGTTTCACACACATTTCCTGTTTCCACCTCACCACATGCAAACTGGCACAGCAGAACCCGGTCGTTGTTTGTTCAACAGCAATTATCGACTGTTCTATAATGAGGTGCGGAGAGACCTCAGCCATGGAATTGTAGATTATTCCAAAAAATATAAAGCTGGAAATCTACAGGATATCTAAAAACATCGACAAAAGATATGTTAATGTCTACAGAATTAATGCAGCAATTTCTGGTTTGTTAGCAAAAGTCTTGACAAAAAATGTTGGTCATCGCCAATTGTGCAGTCGTCATGACAATCGTCGATCAACAACTCTCGTAAATAAATGCTGAAATATCTTTGGCTGAATGTAGACAACATGACAGTGTGCCCAGAATTTTATTTTGGTTACCCATTCGGTGCCCACAGCACGTGAGAGAACATTGGCAGGTACAGGCCATCGCTGGAGAGCCGAGCAGACGGAGGCGACGCACCAGCACACAAAGCTTAAAGAAAATAGCGTAGCTCATTTGTTGTTTTAGAGACTGCTGATACAGCGCAGGTTTTTTGAATCGAGCTGTTTATTTAACGTTTATAGATGAGTGCGACTTAGACAGGAAGTGGTAGCGCAGTGGTTAAGAAGATTGTGCATTCAAATTCCATCACTACCAAGCTGCCACTGCTGGGCCCCAAGATCTTAAACCATTAACTGCTCGGTTGGTTAGAAAACCAATAAAATTGTTGATAAAAGTCGCTCTGGATAAGAACAGGAATGTGGAAGTATTGAAACTGTAACTTTGAAGGTTTTTCAGTAGCATCACAAGCTGAGCTCTGGTACCACAACAAAAATGCCTTAGGAACATCTGTAAAGGTGGTGATTAGTAATTGGTGGTCTGTAGTGGTGGTGATCAGTAATTGGTGGTCTGTAATTGTGTTAAACATTGATGGGTGGTCTGTAATGGCAGTTGTCTTTGAGTAGTCATCTTTAATTGTGGTGATCATTGATTGGTGGTCTGTAATGGTGGTAATTAGTGACTGGTGGTCTGTAATGGTGGTATTCAGTAATTACTTGTCTGTAATTGTGTTAGTGATTGGTGATCTGTAATGGTGGTGATCAGTGATTGGTGGTCTGTAATAGTGGTGATCAGTGATTGGTGGTCTGTAATGATGGTGATCGGTGATTGGTAGTCTGTAATGGCAGTAATCTGTGATTGGTTGTCTTTAATTGTGGTGATCGGTGATTGGTGGTCTGTTATGGTGGTGATTAGTGATTGGTCATTTGTAATTGTAATGATCATTGATTGGTGGTCTGGATAAGGGCTTTACATTGTCAGTAATCTGGTACCACAACCGAAACATCTTAAAAACATTTCTAGATGTTAAAAATGACACTTTATTTTAAGAACATGTCGGATGTTGGGACACATTGAGCTGCTTGTCAGTGTGGAAGTGCTGATTGCATCTGGTTTTTCTTCCTCTGTCTTTCATTAATGACATCCAGACCCGCTGTGGCTCGGCCACACAGGGAAGCGGTGACCCCAAAAACAATTCCCACAGCTAGTTAGAGCTGAGCTAATGGAGTTCAGGTCAGGTCACGAGAGATACAACACGATAACCATCAATGTTTCTTCTTATGTTTGAAGACGAATTTTTTCCTACACAGTAATAGCTTTGTGTTTGGCAGATTAAGTGTACTGTTTCTCCAGGATCACGTCGTCAGACAGGGAGGCAGTGCGGGGGTTTGGTGAAAAGTTATACTACAGGAAGTGTGAGAGATCTGGTGGACGTCTGGAGTTTGTTAAAGGTGCGTAACTCCCTGGGCTCCTCAGGTCAGGCGCGTTTGTGACTTACATCCTTTAAGGAATGTGGCGAGCTTGTTAGCATTCACCTTCGGGTAGAACTCTGTTTCTAATATAACCTTATTTATAATTTAACAAAGAGATTATTTATGCTGAAAATGATTAGAGAGGGATTATAATTCTACTCCAATTTATATCGTACAAACAACAGATTAATAAAAGCACATGGTTTAACCCTGTAACCTTTCAACTTAACCAGTGTTAAACATTAAATAGTTACCACACTTTAACAGACTCATTTCGTATGTTTTTTTAGCTTGTTTACTGTGTGACAAAACCTTCTAAAACACACACTTAAACTAATGTTTAGTTATTAAAAAATTATGTTTATAAAAATAATCCTTATTTAACCCTTTTTTATTCAGTACATCATTTTAGTATTCTAGACCCTGGAACGATTTTACGGCCAATATAAAATGAGTCAGGACGCTGTTAGCTTTCACTGTCAGATGTTGGAAGTGGTAGTACAAAGGTTAAGGTGTTGGACTGCTGATTGAAAACCCAATAACACAATAAGAGGTTACTAGTAACCCTGTAAATTTACTGACAAAAAGACGACTTTAAGCTTCCTGTTTATTTGCACAATAATTTCAAGGCGAAGAAAAAAACACTGCAGCCAAAGTGTGATTACGATTGTTTATGTCCTCTTTAACATATAAGTGAAAACTATAACAAACAAATAAAAAAATTGCAATAGTCTAGTCCCAGCCCAGAATGTTGGGTTCAGAGTGTAGGGTTAGCAATGTTATAGACTTGTGGAGCAGAGATGGTTAGGAGCCTTGCTCAAGGGCCCGACAGTGGCCGGACCCTGATCCTCTGATCAGCAGTCCAGCACATTAACCACCGAGCTTCCACTTTTACATCAGAGGTTGTTCCCCTTTTCTGCATGCTTTAAATGATTGTAATCGTAGATGTAAGAATAGGTTACCTGTTGATGTCAGGTACAAAGAGTGTTGAAATGGTTAAAGAAATAGTCTGGAGAGACGTCATGTAATATATTTAACAGTTTTCTTTATTAAACGCCTCCATTTTAATCCTTTAGTAATAAAAAAGGATCTATATACAATATAGGTTCATTTTTAATCCTCTTAACAAAAATACAGTATAGTACAGATTCTCACATTTAACAGAACCAAAGTAAAGTCACTTGCAGGACTTTGTAAACATTTTACACAGTTCCTTTGCAAAAAATGTAGTGATCGCAGATCAACCAAGCAAAAAAATGTTACTTTGTTTAAAAAAATGATTACGAGACAAAATGTTTGTTAGCTGAATGTAAACATTTTGATAAATACAATAGGAATACACAGGCTGTCTTTGGGTTGATGAAGTGAAAACATTGTCCCTAGACGCTAAAAACTACACAAAATACAATCTTTGGTTTACAAATGTAGTTTACTTAGTTGCCAAGACTTTTGGGGAAGTCGCCCCACAAGCAAATTGGTTTTGTTACTATTTGCAGGATGTAGTATTGTGGAAGTTGTAGTACAGCGGGCTAGTCCTATCATGGAGGTTTGTTTTATAGTCAAGAAGCTAGTAGATCATTTTGACGCCTCCTTCTTCCGAAACCTGAGACACGCCCCAAGCCACCAGGTTGCCATGGGAACCACAGGTCTGCCCGTCCGCACGTGCCTGCTCTGCAATCTCGTTCTGATCCAGGACACGGTCCCACGCATTCACACCAGTCAGCTTCCCCGTAAACGCCTCCTCAGCTTTGAATGGGTCCTGGAAGCCGAAATGCTTGGCCAGAGCTGGACCAGAGTACTCTTGTCCCAGGATGATGACACCATTAGCGGGAATCTCGTGTCCCTCGGCTACACCTGGAGAACTCGCTGCTTTCTGGCCGTTGACCCACAGCGATGCCAGGCCCTGCTCGGAGCTCCAGGTCCCACACAAATGTGCCCACGATTGCTCGGTTGCAGCGCTGCGTGCCTTTACTAAATCTGCTTCACCCCCAACCGTGAAGAAGGCGCTGCTTCCACTGAGCAGCAGCTGCAATTCCAACGGGTTAGTTGCGGTGCCGTACGAGAACAGCACTGTCTTGTTAAGCATTTGGGTTGGTTTAATCCACATGCATACGGTGAAGGCACGAGTCTTCATGGAACGCTCGGGGGTGACTTCGGCATGCATCGATGCAGAGCGCATAGGGAAGAAAATGGCCATGTCACAACCTTGATAAAAATAGAAAAAAAAGAAATGTAAACTTTAGACAAAATTCCATTTGAATATTTTACACAAAACCCTGCACCCTGTGGTTTAACTTCAATCCCTGAGCTAAACAGTAAAGCCAGGTTCACTGCAAAGCAAATCTTTCATGGGATTTTGGAACCATATAGAACATCTACACACTTTTTTAGGTCAACTTTTAAAGTCATTAATGTAAATTCCCGAACATCTGTCGAAATGCCTCAATTGGAGTTCCCGCTGTACACAAATCCTGAGACATCCTCCTGCTTTTATTAGTTTTCTTAGTTTTTTACATCATTGGTTTAGAAAGAAACGCTCTAAATGTCTCTTCCAGATGGCCGGTCGTTAGAACCTGTGTGTCTAGTTGTCTGTAACGAGTCTGGCAGGACAGGACAATTCATTAGGCTGTGTGTATGTTTGTTCCATACTGTGGGCTTGTAAAAATGCATTCTAGGATGCCTCAATTACTCAATGTTGAAGATCACGATGACTGATTGGGGCAGTGTAAAATCACAGAAATTTATTTATGACCTCTCGTAATTGTTGTGTTGTGCACAGACACCATGTTTATCGTTTGTTTCTAAACTTTAATGCTGGAGGAAGTTAGAGCTGATTTATTTGGTTTCTTCCCATCGTTGGTTGCCATTTGGTGCATGTTGTGTTCACCTTCTCTTTTTACACATGATTTATTTCGGTTTTGCATCTTAGATTAGCTTTGCATCTGATACAGATGTTATAAACCAACAGATTCGAGAGTTTGGTCTTTCAGAGGTCTAGAAGTGTTCTTTTGGTTTTGTCTTCTCTGAGGCAGACTTGTTTCCCAGACTACCATTTGGTTTTCGCAGTTCTGCTGTGGTTTTCATCTTTCTCCCTGACTTTCCGGCCAGATCCTGACACACTTTTGCTGCTCTTCTATCCCTGGGGGATCGCTGTGATTCATCCTCATGCTTTAACTCTGCAATTGTGCTGTAGTTTATGGCCCCCTACTAACAGAATAAAGATCTAAAAATCGGTTTATTCCCAGTTTATCTTTCTACTTAGGTGAAAAATCTATTATAATTTGTACCCAAGAGCTGATTTAATCATGAATGAAGATGTTTTTAAGAATTACAATTGTTATATTTACCTGCAGGCAGGATTTGTCTGGATGTGGCTCTTGAGTAGATCTCTAGCTTCTCTTGTAGGTCTTGTACTTGAGTAGAAATGGCTTGCAGCCCTCCTCTGTCCTCCTTTTCCAGATCTCTAGTCTGGAAATTTTTAACCTGGTTAGATTTGCAGTAATTCTCAATAGTATGCAGCTGGTACACCTGGTCCCGAAGTAGCTTCGCAATCTGGCCTATCACCAAATTGTGTCGCTGATGAATTTCGTCTGCGACTTCCTCCAGTCCCTCCAGGGTCTGCTTAAGTTTCCCCTCTGTGCGTTGTTCGGACCGACGTATCGCGCTCTCCACGTTGTCTGCGTGGGACCCGCTGATTTGCGTGATGATCTCCTGCAGCTCGGTACGCAGAGACTTTAGACCACTTTTTACAATGTCATCCGAGTACTGCAGCAGCATGTTCTCCTTCATCTGAGAGTTCTCCAGCATGGTAAATAGCTTGTCCCACTTACTGAACTCTGAGGCCGTGCAGGGAACAGCTGGGGTCTCGGTAGGGGCTTCCGCTGTAAGGATGGAAACAAGGTTATGTTGTTATATAAGTTTTGCATATTTGGATCATTTTTGCAGTGCTTGTGCTTGATGATTAAAACCACCCCAAAGGGGGCAGAAGGGTAGCTAGGGCTGGATTCTAATTACTGTCCTGCTTGTTTTCCAGTTATCCCTTCCCTACCCACTGTTGAAGATACCGATTTATTTGGTCTTCCATGCTTCCCCACCCCACATCTCATTTAAGATGGTATCTTCCAGCTGCTGATTGACTGAACACACCTGATCCAGGTAATTAGAAGTGGGTAGAGTTGCCGTATCACATCAATCATACAACTAATAAACAAAAAACGTCATACACTAAATTTTATTTAGGCTACCACGTGAAAAAGTGAATTACCCAATCAGAATCAAGCATGTTAAGGAGACAACATCCCAAATAAAATACTACACACTACACTTTTACACTACACACTTTGTACCCTGGTGTCTAATGCAGGAACGTTACACAGGTCGTATTGTCTCAGATGGAACATTATGTTTTTTATTTAAAAAAAAATGAATCATACAAAGTGGAATAAATAAAAAAGAATCTTCTTCACTGGAATGTTGCCAGCCATCTTGAAGTTGTCTAATCCAGCAGAAAAGCTTGCTAGCCTCGCCCCCTTTCCCTCTATATAAGCAAAGTTTTGAGTGTTAAGTGCACAAAGTGTCCAGTGTTTATGCTTTTCTAAGTTTTTAACATCTTTCTTTTTGGCTGTACATATATATATGTGTGTGTGTGTGTGTGTGTTTGTGTGTGTCAAGTGCCCCTGAGAAAAATCATCTTTAAACATCTGCGGCATAAACATGCTTATGTATGTGCGCTTTCGATGTACTGCTGCAACTGGAAACATGAACACAGACACACACAGATACACATACACACACACACACACACAATTAAACCCCCCACCCCACCCCATTGCTGAGTGGCTTAATTATTTAATCAAATTACCACCAAACCACTAACACAGTAATTTTTTTCTCATTTTGTTCACTTTCCTGAAGGTTCTGTGTTCATATGGAAACATAGAAGAACCATTTGGTTCCCCTTTAATCTCTCCAGTAATTTATTTCTAAAAGAAGCCCCTTATCACCATAAATAACCACTTTGACAGTGACAGGTTTTACTACAGCAACCTATTTTAATACTATGCTGAAGTTCTATGTATGTCGTAAGTTCTTTACAGAACCTCACACTTTGAGGAATATATATATATATAAAGTATATACAGATTAAGGTTTTTTTAGAGTGTTTACGAGGGTTTGTTGAAAGATTTTTTACAGTGTTAGATAACAGCATGGGAGTCATGCACACACACACACACACACACACACACACACACACACACACACAGCCTTAATTCTCTCCAAACATCTTTTTTAGCTCATTTTTCCTTGAAATCTTCCACACAAGAAGACTGACAACTGGCTCCTAGATTAAACCATGGGTGTACAAACTTTTGCACCCTCACACATTAAAGGGCAGTTCATCAGCATGACAGACATTAAATGAAAGTTCCTGGTGTTTAAGGTTAAATCTCTTACCTTCAGTCTGCTCTCCATCACCGATCTCGTTGTAATAAGCGTCGGGGTATTCGACCTCAACTGTATTGTCGTAAACCTGCGGCGTCACCGTCCTGGCCAGAACCGCCACACACACCACCTGGACAATCCATAGCACTGACATGCTGCTCGACTGACAAGTGTGTGTCTGGATTGAGTGAGGTTTAAGTTTAATGTATGGTCTGACTCAGACTTTCTCTCTGTCTCTCTCTCTCTCTCTCTCTCTCAGTCTCTCTCTCAGTCTCTCTCTCAGTCTTTCTGCAAAACGCTGAGCAATCCTTTGGCAGCGCTCCGGAGCGTGTGTGTCTGTGTGAGTGTGTGTGAGTGTGCGAGTAAGCTGAAGCTGAATAGAAAGTGAGCCAGAGAGAGCTGCTCCATGCGCTATATAAACACACACACACACACACACACACACACAGGAGTCAGCCCACTTCGTTGGAGGTAGTGTATGTGGTAATTACAGAATTGCCGTCCCAGCAGTTACGAGAATGAAGGAAAAGAGCGGCGTGGGGTTTTAAAGAAAAAAAAGAGAGACTGAAATAACACAAACTTTCACAATGAGTCTATTGTTTTTTTTCTCCCCCTATAGAATTTCAACACGCCGTCCTGACTTTCTTTCACTCGTTTATCCCGTCTCATTTATCACTCATCCTTCCTTCCTTTCTTTTTTTCCTTCCTCCCAGTTTTGCCAGTCTTCATTCCACACATCTATTTCTGTCCTGCTTTGGGGTTTATCTCTTCGTCTGATGAGTGATTTGACGAGCGCGGTGTCCTTTAGCGTGTCCTGTGAAACATTTGATTGGAAAACATTCGATTTAATCTAAAATCTCGCTTTACTTTTTATTCAACTCTACAAAATATACACTTTTTTTTAAAAATTAACCAAAAGTCAAAACCTTGACATATTAGTACATGTTATTAGTACATGTTAGTACAGATGTATCTTTTATTTTAAAAAGAAGGATTTAATATTTGCTTCTAGCAGAAATAACATCGCACTACGCAACTGATATGAGATATGATGGGACAAACCGTCTCTCACCATTAACTAAATTACTTACTAGCAAAACCCCCTTCAAAAGGAAATGGTTCGTCCCATCATATCTCACGTCATTTGCATAGTCTGATCTTATTCAGGCTAGAAGAGAAAAAGATTTAAGACTTTGGAAGGTAAAACCTTCTTTTTGCATAAAAGAAGCACCTTTTTCCACACCTTTTTTGTCCGGGGCCCCCTTTTCCCCAAGAAAACATATTGGGGCCCCTTCACATTTAATGATATTATCGCTCTTGATATTTTCTGCATTCCGTGTTTTCAGTATCTCTTGCACTGTGAGCCAAATTGGTGGTATCTTCCTCACCTGGGTCCAGTATGTCTTGTTCAGACTACCAGCTGCTGAAGGACAATCAGAGACACTCACTCATTTTTACGGAGGACGAATTTTTTTAATTGGAAGATTGAGGTTCGATTCCCAGCTCTGAGCAAGACCCTAACCACAAATTGCTCAGTTGTATATAAAAGATAAAGTCACTCTGGATAAGGACGTCTGCAAAAATACTGTAAATGGAAATGAAAATCCTTTATCGTTTCCCTAATATTGGTTAAAATTACTGTCAGCAGTGTTACACAAGTATTGACACCACAAGAAAATTTCACTAAAACCTGTTTATTAAAATATATATTTCTAAATATACCATGTGCTGTGATCAAAGGCCTACATTACAAGTTTTGGTTAAAATGCTTAAAAATACTAAAATAAGTTACTTTATTAGTCAAGTTTGCTTCCCAGTAAAGGTTTACAAGGCAGCACAAAGAGTTAACCTACCTGGTAATCAGTTAATCTATTATTACTGTTTGAGAATTGAAATTTTCCAAGAAATTTGCTTTGGCATGCCAACGAACCGAACTGAACCAAACCCTGTTCCGGTTACGCAAGCGTTCGAAAGCCGTTCAAACTCGTTTGCGGAATCGGTGGAAAGTCAAGCGAAGCAAGTTTACGAATCTTTTTTTTTTTTTCAGTTAGCAAAGGAGTGGACGAAAGAGTTGACTTTTTTGTTGGCAGATATTTTATATTTTACTTTATTTACATGTTTTTTTGAATTATTGTTTTAATTCATGAAGATATATAAAAATAGCATTAGAAATTGTTCATATTAGTAATATTTTCAGGTGACTGGAACAGATAATCATTTACATCAATTCTTATAGAAAAGTCGGTATCGCAACACAGATTTCCGCTTTGCGAACCAGAATCAAAGGAACTTCATTGCATTTACATTTCTAGCGTTTAGCAGACGTTCTTGTCCAGAGCGACGTACAAAAGTGCTTCGAGTCACATCATTAAACAGCTCAATACTGGAACAATAGATCACAAATCAGTTTAACAACAACAAAAATGTCTCTTGAAGACAGTCAGTGTCTCTGCTGTTCTGACATTGATGGCAAGTTCATTCCACCATCTTGGTGCCAGTACAGAGAAAAGTCTTGAGGCAGACTGACCTTGTGTCCTAGGAGATGGTGGAACAAGTCGAGCAGTACTTGTGGATCTTCCAAATATGTTTACAAACACACACACACAACACACATACACACAAAAGGAATTGGACTTGGTATCAGGAGCTTCCATTACAGCAATTACAAACATATTGCAGATATGCATGTAATTAAGGTCATAAAACACTAGTAATAACGTGAATAAACAATAAATTAGAAATGATGGAAAAGGCAGAATTGTGAACTCGCCACCTGAACCAATCAAATTTGTGTGCCAATTTTTCCACTGTTTATTTAAACAACACTTTATACAGTGGAGATTCATTCAAAGTAGCCTTACAGTGATGATCAAATAAAGAAAATAATATTTCAGTAATTAACATTCATAAACATAATAAAAATGTGTAAATGACGTAGTTTATATTTTGTAGGTGACGGATATTTAAAGGGAAACTTCACCTATTCAGTCATAACATCATTGTTATAATCTTCCTTTCCCTCTCGACTGCTCTTTAGTTTCATTGGAACATGCTGTGTGTGTGTGTGTGTGTGTGTGTGTGTGTGTGTGTGTGTGTGTGTGTTTGCTGAGGTCCTCTGACAGGGTCAGGGGTCAGAGCTCATTTTTCACCCCAACAAACAATGCTGAAGCTGGGGAGCAATTATACTGCTGACCTTGGAGTAGTTTGTATACAGCCACATTCAGCACAAACTGTCAGGGCATGAAAATAAACACACACACACACACACACACACACTCGGCTACAGACAGAGCTAGAGGAATGAGAGAATGTAGTTTTCTAACACTATTGACTGTGTTCTTCAGTTCATCTTTCCTTCCATTACAGCTAACCTAACCCTATAACCCTAACTCTAATTTAATCTAAATTCACATTAGCAACTCACCTCTACAAAAAAAATGACTACAACCTAAAACAAGCAGATGTTCGTTTCATTTTCCAAAGTCAAGGAATTCGAGGTCAGAACATCTCTTATTAAACATCAACCAAACCAAGAATATCACCATGTTTATTGGTTCCAGATTTGTTGTACCAGCTGAGTAACACTGATTTTTTTTCACCCACACTGAGTGTAAGTGTGTACCACGCGCTGTGTTCCTCAGGCATGACGTTTATCCGTGTGGTCAACAGACTTTATCTGGAATGGTTTGCAAAACCACCTGCAGAACATGCAGAGGCGTTTTCGGTGTGGAATGTGGAGACTCCTGGAAAGCCTTGAGTCAGTGCAGCGTGAAAAGACTGGACTTGTTGTTCCTGAAGAGTACGGGCTTTGGTGATGCTTGACATCTGGAATGAAACATGCTGTTGAATTGAAATGCCATTGGCACCTACACCATGAGGGAAGGTCAAGCACAATAAAGTTCTCTCTTCCAGCAGCCGGTAGCCATGTCAAGCTGACGTTCAGAGTCATGAACAATGAGTAACAAGCTTTTGTCTTTTATTATGTATGCTAATTGGCGGTTTCCGTTGTGCTACTTTCTATGAGTAAGTCTAAACCCGGGGCCACCAACTTTTCTCTGTTTAATAGGAAGTCGGTCGGTCAGTCGGTAACGGAAAATGACAGGCCAGAGCTTCCAGTTTTATAGTTTTATAATTTTATAGCTTTGATGATGATTTTAATGACGAATGAGCATTAATTTTCAAGAGATATATAAAATATTAAAAGATGACAGGAACAACCGTTTCACTCTTTTCCACTTTTTGGTAGCGCCTGTATATCATGGAACGTTATGTAGAATGTAATGTTCTGTTAGTGGGGAAATTTGACTAATAATTATTTTACTTTAAAGAGGTCATCGGATGGCCATTTTCCATGAGTTAATATGATTCTTTAGGGTCTGAATAAAAAGTCGATGATATACTTTAATTAAAAATTCTCATTGGTAGTGTAATAAAACAACTTATTTCACCTTCAGTTGTGTTCACAGTGACCCGTTTCAGGGTGTGTTTCTTTAAATGTTAATAAGTTCTGTTGAGCGTTTCCACACCACCTAAACCATTTAAAAAGTATTTATTAAATGATAAATCATTAACAAACACTGTTATAACCTACTTACGAAGATACGATTAATGAGTCACCAGTGAGTGTCACCATGTTATCATTACCTACAACATACCCAAAAAATTTAAAATACCAGAAAGAAAACAAACAAAAAAATTTTTTTACTCTGATGCCATAGAAGAACCGTTTTTGGTTACCTAAGGAACCGTTCAGTACATGTTTATAGTCCAATAAACCTTTTTCTACATCATAGAGGATATGGTTTCGTGGATATTGATGATTCTTTGGAGAAATACTTAAGAACATTTATATTAAAGTGTAAATGTTTCTATTTTACAATCATGTAGGGGTTCAGTCACCTTATGAATTCTTTAGAACTAATATAAAAGATTCATCGCTCTCTAAGAGTTCTATATATAACCACTTATTTTTTTACGGGTGTATACAATAATATAAGAGACTTATGATTTGCTCTTACTCATTTGCCATCACATCCACATCTGGATTTCATACAAATCCAGAGCATCCATTAAACTGATATTGCTTAGAACCTAATGCACTCCATAAGCTGAACTAATAATAGAGGACCAAACATCCAGATGGTGCTCCGACTCTGTCTCCAAACCTGTGGCGATGCTTGACAAGCTGATTTTACACAGTTTTGATGGAGACACTTCATCCGTCTTCTGTCCCTGCTGACACTGACGCCCCAGATGTTGCACATATACGTACATGTACTGTACATTCACGCTGCACTTGGGAGCTGGCAGGTTGCAGGAAAGCGAGGAGTATTTACAAGCGTGTCGGGTGGAATGCGACAGGCCGGGTTGCGGTAGACTGCAGAGGGAGAAGAACCCAGCACTGAGAACTTTTATACCCTCTCTTGTAAACGCTTTTAATATACATCTACACACTTGTACCTCGGAAAACCATAAATCGTTCAGAGCAGCTTTAAAGAATCCCAAACACACTTTCATCCTAGCCCTGGGTTTTCCGCACAGATTATGTTTCAATCTTTTTAGATATTTATTAGGGATGATAATGAGTGGGAAACCAATGTCATATTTAACGATGCTAAATAAGGCAGTAGAAATCTGAAAGAGTGAACAATTCCCTTTTCCACTAAAATCTTAACACAGCTGGACACTATAACATCAAATCCAGGAATTCCAGCTACCAGGCAGGGTCAACATTGTTTTAATGTTATACCCAACTTTGGGGTTAAATTTGTTCCACACTTGTACTTCGTTAAGCTTTGTGCTTCCTGGGTTTTTATTTCGAGTCCCATTTCCTGGCAGGGGTGACCAATGTTTCTTGGGTTTCTTTTTTTTGTTTTCCCCCATGTCCCTGCCTTACTCACTTCTAATAACCTGGATCAGGCGTGTCCAGTCAAACAGAAGCTGGAAGACCATCTCAGATCAGAGTGGAGTGAAATTGGTATCTCCCATCTACTGTTTGATTGAACACACAAGTCTCCAATGGTGCTCCGGTGGTGCTTGGTAACCTGAAGATGTTTTATATGGATGGGCAAACCATGCTTCATGAGTTTCTTTTCTTAACCATTTCTGCTCTATCCACTGCTGAATACCCGACTAGAGATATTAATTAGCTTTTCTTCCCTTACTTCACCCTGAACTGTGATGTTATCTCCAATCTTAAAACATGGGTTACCCAGCGTTATCCCACATGTTTTCATGTTACAGATTTATTCTGATGCATCATTGTTTCTACAGCAACAAATTACTTAACTACTGTACAGGAACCTGTTGTAGAACCAAGAAGTCTCCATTGTCAAAACTTATAGTCCGAGGTAAAGCTCCAAGTCACAGGAAAGTCTTTAGGACAGATAAGGTTCTCTACTCCAAGGTTCCTTGTTTTTTGTGTTTGAGACATTATTAAAAAGACTGTAGAAGGATTGTCTCTTTATATCTGCTATAACATAAACAAGAACAGAAACAATTTAAATCTTGGATGTCTCACGCCATTAAACATAACTATAAATAGAATCATGTATAGATGAATGTTTTTAATTAAAATTTCAGAACAAACCGCTAACAGGACAGGACGGGGACAGTGTTGGACACCACTCCAACACTGATTTGTTTTACTACAATTACACAAAAAAGAATGTTGTATTTATTCTCCAGCTGCATTTCGGATTTCATTCACCGATTTGTTAAAATCTTTTTCCACAAGATGTTTCACTGCTGGTACTTTCTAAACAAAGCTTTTTAGCATTCCTGATTCCAGGCCTGTACAAGTAAATATACTAATATCACATGTGAGACTGACCTCTTTTTGCTTGTGTTAGCTCAGGTGTTTATCCTGTTAACTACAGTACTGTTTATCTGGTTAAACTGAAATTGGATGTCTGCTCATTAGAAATCTGTCAGCAGGGTTTGCTTTGGGCACCAGTGCTGGTGTTTGGCTTTATGCCTTCTTTACAGTGCAGTCATTCCGGGAAAGTGTTCAAAGATGCTGATGAAGCGATCAGCTCTCAGATAGATTGCCAGCATATGGATATTAGTAAGCGGTGTTTGTCCTGGAGGTCTTTACTTTTCTTTCTTTTGAACAACAGTCGTTATACAAGAGAGACTGCGCTCTTCCCGTAGTAAGAAATTATTCAATAGCAAGTTAGAGCTGCATTTTGGAAAATATGTTCCAGCTTTGGGCTCTACGGGTGGCTTTGCTGCCTTACAGCTCCTTGATCCAGAGCTCGGGTTACCATCTGTGGTATTTATGTCTTCCTTTGGGTTTCCTTCAACCTTATTAAAACATGACTCTTGACGGATTTGTAACCCAAAAGTGTAAATGTTTGTGTGTTTGCCCTGTGATGGCCTGAAGTCATCCATCCAGGTTGCATTTCTGAGTCATATCTTGTATTCCAGTCAAGGCTCTGGATCCACTAACTCCTTTTCTTGTGGTCACGTGAGTTTCCTTCAGGCTCTCAGTCTCTCTTAAAGAGCGTGCAAGAAGGTGGATTGGCAACAACCAAAAAGTCATAGGTTAATGCTCCAAACTATGGTTGCTTCTCTATTTCCTTCCTGAATTCAGGTTACATGTTTTTACTCTTTTGTAATTCCCTTTTGTGTATTTTGGATCTTCAAACTTCTTCGGTTTCTTTTCAATGCCCAAATGAATCTAAATTTCCCCAAAAGGTTAAATGTGTGTATTTTGCCCTGCAATGTACAGGCATCCAATCCAAGGTCAGGTCATGGTAGATCTGAAGCCTTCCAACACCTGGTCCCAGATCCAAAGCATGGGTCTTACCGCAGATTACCACAGAAAGAGGGTCTGAGCTTATAAACCTAAGATTCCACAGAAGGATCCAGTCCCAGGACCGTATTATCTAATCTCAAGTGTCGATTCATTTTAGTTTGTTCTTTCAGTCACAAAATTACCAAGACTGCACATCTAACAAGTGTGATAGATACAATTCATATACGATTTTAAAGCATCAATTGAAAACCCTCTGTTCATATTCAGAAGGTAGCTGATTCATCCCTCTCATCCTCGTTTGGCCAGATCTCACCCTCTGGACTCCTTGGCCTTCCTGTTCCCACATATGTTTGTTATTTTTACCAACTCCAGTGGAAACTTATTGTGTTCAGACTACAAACGGAGCTCTTTCTTGTGCGCGGAGTCACCTATAGGAGGCTGAGGATTGTTCCCAGATGAGAAGGGGCTGTTCATGGACACGTTTGGCAGGAATTACTGAAGTACTGTGGTTTTGGGTTTGGGTTTAGGGTATACATTTCAAATTTATTTTTTTTTGCTTTTTCTTTTCTGTATTTTTACTCTTTTTGTATGTTTGTTTTTATTGCTTGTGGATAGAAAATCCAAACATGGAAAGATTCAAATTTTGTTGATTATTAATCAGAAGAGGTTGATTATTCTATTTTAATAGTTTGTTTCGAATTTTTTTTCTGTAGCATCAATATACATATAAAGTGGGTTTTGTACATATAAAGGTTCACATCAATGTTTCAATAGGAGAAACCTCCAATTAGGGCAGTGGTGGCTTAATTGGTTAAGGCGTTAAGTTGTTGATTGGAAGACCCTATTGCCGCCAGAGAAAGACCCTTAACCCTCCCTGCTCCAGGGATGCTGTATCACAGCTGACCCTGTGCTCTGACCCCAACTTTCTAAGATGGGTTATGCAAAAAAACAAATTTTACCTGTGCTGTAAAGTATGTGTGACAAAGACATTTATATTTTATTTTAATCTATTTATATTTAGATTCCACTGCTTGGTATCTTGATTCACAGGGGTGGGCAACCCATGTTCTTGGAGCACCCTTGTCTGTGTCAATCATAAACTAGGAGATACCAATTTACATGGTCCTTCTCTATTTCACCCTCATCTGAGATGGTATCTCCCAGCTTCTGATTGACTGATCACACACAAAGCAGTAATTAGCAGTGGGTAGAGCAGTGAGAGGTGACAAACTGAATAAAACATGGGTTGCCCACACCTGACTTAAGTACAGAATTATGTCAAGAATATAATAAGAAGAAAGAACAAAACCTTGTCATGTCTTATACTGATGATGGGTTCTTGTTTGTCATTTTGACTCTAGGTAACAGCATGCTGTTGCGGGTTCTCTTCTCCGTCTATCCTCTAGAACCTGATCCAATCCACCAGCACATCCAGGACCTGGTCGCTCTGATTCCTAAACTAGACCAGACCAGCAAACAGTACCTACTACGACTGCTCCAGATGATTTCTAACCGACACCCACAGGTCAGTGTGTGTGCGGGTCCCCACAAGTTTGCACTACCAGAAATTGTCCTTAAAATGTGGGGGAAAATATCACATTGCTTCATAAAGTTATTTAGTTTCTTTTAAATTAAAGTACAGCTTCAGTTGAGACTGAAGAAGTTGATTTGAAATAGTTTGCTCAAAAAGCTTTTAGAAATATGGGTCCTCACATTGCTGGATTTAGTATGTAGTCCCAGTATTGCAATTACTCAAGTCTGTGTATGTGTCGAACTATATGTTCAAATTGATGCACAAAGAAAACATAATAAATTAACGAGATACTTTACTTAATCTACTAAATTAAAGCAAACATGCATAGAATTAATAAAAGTCGTACTTTACATACAATAAACCAAACTTCTTTACAATTTAGTGTGAATAAATGTTTAGGATGCTAGGATGGTGTTTTTTTTTTTTTTTCAATGAAAATAAAACAGTTATGTGTTAAAGGTCAAGAATTTTGGGTGGAATAGTAAAGGAAAGGGCTGAAGGACAGACAAGGAAATCGAAAGGTGGTGAGTGAAAAATGATGATATTTCGGCTCCCATCACAGGAAAAAAGGTGGCACAGACCGTCGGATGTGCTCGAGACATATGCCCACATCAACACTTTTAATTTTAACGGTTGGGAAAAAGCTTTAAAATTGTGCTGATCATCAAAAAAGCTGGGACTGCAGAGAGAGTTATGTGACAGGAAAGAGGGGAAAATACCTACTTTTTCCTAGATGTGGAAATCACAGTCGTTCTCCAGGGGCCTGGTCTAAAAATGGCAAAGTAATTTAGGGAACCAGTTCTGCCCCTGTTAGTCACACCAGCAGATGCACAGCAGGCTGAAAATGGCCGTGGTTGCGCAAACACAAGGCTATGCAATGAGTTGGGAGGATAAAAGACAAATTTTCAATGAGTCACGCTGTTGTTTTGAAGCAAAAAACAGAGAGTCGAATCGTTCCCCAAGGCGGAGGACAAATTATAAATTAATTAGCGAGCTCAGCGGATGCGTAAACATTCCAGTCTTTTTTATCCTAGCCTGACGTTACCGAGTTCTTATTCCTGTGTTGTTTGTTCCATGTACTCATTTAGCCTGTTTACAATTTGTTTAATTCTTGCCCCTGGCCGGGACCCGCCTGCATGTTGATGCACTGAGCTCAGTAATGCACTTTTTGGTGGTAGCTCTATGGTTAAGTCACTGACCTACTGACCAGATAGATGTGAATTTAAAACACAGAGTCATCAAGCTGCCAGTTGGGGTTCTCTTCAGCAAACCTGAAATACAAAATTGTATGAATGATATAAAGTATAAGTCACTCAGATAAATAACTTAAGCTAAATGTGATAAATGTAGACTATGTAGTATGTAGCATAAATTCCTTTGTACATTAACGGTATGTGGCAGACGTCCTTATCCAGAGCGACTTACATTTATCTCTTTTATACAACTGAGCAATTGGGGGTTACAGGCCTTGCCCAGGGGCCCAACAGGGGTAACTTGGTGGTGCTTGGAATAGAATCCGATATTCCAATTAGCAGTCCAACACCTTAACCCAGGGGTGTCAAAACTTGGTCCTGGAGGGTCGGGATGTCATCCCTAACTTTCCTCAACACACCTACCTGTAAGTTTCAAGTAAACCTAGCAAGATCTTCTTTAGTTGGTTTAGGTGTGTTAAATTAGGGTTGGAGCTAAACTCTGCAGGACACCCCGACCCTCCAGGACCGAGATTACCCAACCACTGCGCCACCACCTCCTAATCTTTATTATAGCTCTTTAATGTGTATAGAGACCTGTTGAACTATCTATGGTTACATATATGACAAATAGAATTGAAGTTGAGTATATATTCTACTTGCGCAGTTATACTGTATACTAAAATAAAAAGAAAGCTGTCGTAGAAGCTTGGTCTGGTGTCTTGATGAGGCTCAGCAGTACTAAAACTTCATGAGTCACGTTCCACACGTAAGCAAAGACACAATTCCCAGTCTGCCCCCCCCCTTTCTCTCTCTTTTTTCCGTCTCCTCCCCCATTTTTCTTTGCTGTCACTTTCACATATATCTGTTTGCTCTAGTCCACCTCTTGTGACCCTCAGCCAAGTTTTTAGGCAGAACAATATTTATGAAAAGTGCTGAACTCCAAAAAATCCAGACAGGATAAGCAAAAGATTTTTTTATAACACTCTTTAGCGAAAGATTGGATCGGATCAGATGTCTGAGTCTGTGAGTGTGTAAGCTTTGGATGACTCAGGGCTTTTATTTTTATTATCATGAACTCCTGTCCAACGTTATTTAAGGAATTCAATCAGTAGGAGAGAGCTAAAAAAATCCCAAAATTTCAATTCATTTTGGGGTTTTTTTTGCCTGACTTTCTCCGAAAAAGTATTTCGGAGAATCAGGAATTTATTAAGTGGGTCGTCGGCTCTGAATTCAGCCAATCATGAAGCAGCTCATACTGGACAGGACCAGATCATAACCTCAAGAGTTTTCCTTCTATTTTTACCACCACCCCCCCTCCCCTTCTGAATCCAGAGCCCTTATTGTTAAGCGCCGTTGGTCTGGTGTGGTTTTCAGTGTGTGCATTTTTTCCGGTCAGCTCACATTAGCAATCTCTTAAACCATTACAGTGTGCATTCCTGTCCTCCACTTTTTAAAATCTGTCCTTTCCCCCACTGTCCCAGGCGTTGACCTGCCTTGTGCCGTACCTGATCAGTCACCTGTGTGACGCATCTCTGAGCGATGCCCTCCTGGGCGTGTTGGTGGAAGTAGCCAAGGTAAGCCCCGCCTCCCTCAGCCCGTTTCTCCCAGCGCTGAGGATTGTGGGTCAGCAGACTCCAGGACTGCTTGGACATGTAACTAAAATCCACGGGGCGGTCGGTCTGACCAACGAGGTGAGCGTTGGATTGTTAAACACACACTTTATTGTTATTGAGTTTTGTCATATAATTGGACATTTTATCTATATATTATTTGAGATGTCTCATTGGACTGTGATGGATGGACAGGATTAGGAATGTTTGTAATGTTGAAATAATGTTTATTAGACATTCCTGTTTGTACTGGAGGAGTTTCTCTGCAGCCTACAGACCATTTCATAACTTTAACTCCAGTTTGGACAGCCATGTGATTAGATTATATTTCATGATATTATACTTTATTACATTAGATTAGACTATTAGATTACATTAGATTATATTTTATTAGATTAGATTAGACTAGATTATTATATAATATTAGATAAAAGTAAATGATATTTTATTAGATTAGATTACATTAATTAGGTTAGATTACTTCCTCTGTCTCTATTTCTCTCCCTCTGTCTCTCTCTCTTCCCCTCACTTTTTTCCCTCCCTTTCTCTCTCCATCTCTCTCTTTATATCTCTCTCTCTCCCCTCCTCTTGCTTTTCTTTTTTTCCTTTCTTCACTCTCTTTCCTACTTTATAATAGCATCCTTGTGTCTTATACCAGGTGATGCTGTATATAATATTGAAATACTAATGTATTATTTTTGTTTTACATAGTACGTCCTACTGTCTGTCAATGTTTTAATGTTCTGTAAAATACTGGAAGATGATTGGCTCTTGCCTGTTATGATGCAATAACACATATGCATATCACAGGATCAGATTTTTAAAAAGCAGATTTCATTAGAGAGATTTAATGGAATGTGGAACGTGTGTGTGTGTGTGTGTGTGTGTGTGTGTTAGTGTGTGTGTGTTAGCAGTGGTGCATATCCAGCACGCTGGTGGGTCGTGTGTTTGAGCGCTGGCACGCTGCTCTGTTTGCTCCACTGATTTTGTTGTATTATCTGAATTGTTTCATTGTGTTCATGCTGAAAACAGCAAACTGAAGAAAGAGGCATTTCTCTATCTTTCTATTTTTATTTTTTTCCTTTATCTATCTATCTATCTATCTATCTATCTATCTATCTATCTATCTATCTATCTATCTATCTATCTATCTATCTATCTATCTATCTATCTATCTATCTATCTATCAGTTATCTACCTATCTATCTATTGTCTATCTATCTATCTATCTATCTATCTATCTATCTATCTATCTATCTATCTACCTATCTATCTATTTTTCTTTCTTCTTCATCTTTTTTACTCTCTTTCTTCTATATTCCCTATTTCTTTCTCTGTCTCTGTAACTCTCTGACTTTCTCTGTTTATTTCTCTCTCTCTCTCTCTCTCTCTCTCTCGTGCTCTCTCCCTCTTTCTTTCATTTTTTCTCTCTATTTTTTATTCACTCTCTCCCTTTTGCGACTGTATTCTTTCCTTCTTTCTTTCTTTCTTGGTCTCTTTTTTCTGTATTTATCTTTTTTCACTTGATTTTTTTCACTCTATCTCTTTCTCTCTTCATCTTCTTTCTTCCTTTGTCTCTACTGCTGTCACCTGCACTTACTGTCCTACTGTCTGTCTCGCTTTTATTTTTCTTTGTCTCTCCCCCCCCCCTCTATTTCTGTCTGTCTTTATCTATGATTGGATTCTATTCTATTCTCAGGCCTCAGAAAACACTATATTCACTCTCCCTTAAAATTAAACACCTTAAAAAGTTTCTGACTGCGAGAGAGAGAGAGATAGAGAGAGAGAGAGAGACGTCGACATAGCACCACTCCATCTCTTTCTCTGGCACCTCCAGAGTGTAATGTGTGATCCGGGGGACTGGGATGACGTGTCAGATGTTTTTAGGGTTGAATTCTTGGAAATATTTTTTGACATAAATACTTGAAATATATTTTCACCTAAACAGCCTGAAAAGTTTCCTGAATCTTGGAGCCGGTTTAATAAACACTTCAGTGCCTCCAGATATCCACAGAGAAGTTTTTTTTTCTGTGTGATGGTTGTGTTTATATATTGCATAATTTAACTCTCTTTCTTTTTTTATGAAAGCTACTAAAAATTGCAAGCCGCATTTAAACTCGAGCAGATGATAATGTTAGATTTTGGTCTCTACTTTGAGATTAAAATAGAGATGTAACAAGTGATGGTTCCTGATTGGTTAAGATGTTGGACTGCTGATCATAGGGTTGTGTATTGTTACGATATGATACATATCACGATACATGGGTCACGATATAATATTGAACGATATATTGCAATACAAAAAAGTAAAAAAAATAGCTAAAAACGTAACAAATAGAAAGCCGGAGGCGCCTTGATATTTTCCAACATGACCGTACGTGTCGGTGACAACCGCAGGAACAGTGACCTAATTATGTATCGGTACTAACGGTTGGAATATCGATACACTATCGGAAACAAAAATTATCGTGATAGTTAGCTATATCGATATTCTTGCACAGCTTTATCTGATCATAAGGTCATGGGTTCATGTCCCAGGCTGTCAATACTGTCATTTTACTCTAGCAAAGCAAACACAGTAAAAAAAACCCTCTTATTTCTGCAGCAAGATAAAATAGAGACGTGTCTTTGTTAAATCATAGCATTGATCAGGTTCGAAAGATCATGGGTTCAATTCCCACCTCCACCAACCTATCAATGCTGGGCCCCTGAGCAAGGCCTTTAAACCTTCACCGCCTAGTTGGTTAAAAAAAAACCAATAAATTAAATGCAAGTCCTGCCAAATGCCAAAAACATGGAAATAAAAAACTTTAAATGAATTCAAAATGTTCCAAAGTTCCTCCTTAACATGCGAAAGTTCCTCCTTAATATGAGAAAGGTTCTCTTTAATATGTACAAGTTTTTTTCCTGAACATACAAATCTTTATCCTGAACATGTCTAATTATGCGAAAGTTTCTCCTGAACATGTGAAAGTTTTTGCCTGAACATGTGAAAGTTACTCCTGAACATGTGAAAGTTTCTCCTGAACATGTGAAAGTTTCTCCTGAACATGTGAAAGTTTCTCCTGAACATGTGAAAGTTTCTCCTGAACATGTGAAAGTTTTGAATGAGCAGGTTAAAATCTATTTATTTCTGTGAGAGGAATTTCAGGATCTTTATAGTTTCCTCCCTAGTTTCATCTTCTCTTAAATATACTATCAGAAGCTGTAAACCGTTGTTGTTCTCCGAAATGACGCAGCCTGAGATGGAGAATTCTCACATGGCTTTCGGCGCTGAGTCATCGCTGGCAGTCGGTGCTGAACCTGGAGCGGGTCTGTCGTTTAAGCTTCAGAGGCCCCAGATCCTAAAGACGCTGCAGAACATTGTACAGAACATCGCTACCTAAAAATGTGACGGTAAAAATGTTTCCAGATGTTTTTCCTGAGATCTTCTCGAGATTTCTGTTACATCCGTTCCATCGTCTGCTTCAGTGCCTGCAGTCAGATCCTTTCTGGAAACCTTTTGTTTTCTCTTGGCTCTATTTTTAGCTCGGCTGTGTTCATTTAAGTGAAATTAATTCTTGATGTAAATTTGTAGCTGGTTGAACTGATGTTGTTGTGCTGTAATTTGTGACGGTGGCCGAATAAACAGAAACGATATTTGATTGTTTATTTTACTTCTGAAGTTTATTCGGATGTTTGAGGTTTAACAATGGCACGCTGGAGATGCTGGAGATGCTGGAGATGCTGGAGACGCTGGAGACGCTGGAGACGCTGGAGATGCTGGAGATGCTGGAGATGCTGGAGACGCTGGAGACGCTGGAGATGCTGGAGACGCTGGAGATGCTGGAGACGCTGTTCTGCCTTCAATATCTAAATTACATCAAATTATAAAAAAAACCCAAACATTTAAATAATAATCTTCTTTCTTTCTTTTGTTTTCTTTCGTTTTCTTTCTTTCTTTCTTATTTTCTGTCTTTTTTATTTTTTTCCTATTTCCTCTCTCTCTCTCTTACTTTCTTTCTTTCTTGTCTTTTTTTTATTTCTTTTTAAATTCTTAATTCTTTTCTTTTTTCTGTTTTTTTCTCCATTCCTTCCCTCTTTCTTTCTTTCTTTCTTTCTTTCTTTCTTTCTTTCTTTCTTTCTTTCTTACTTTTTTCTTTTTTTCTTATTTTCTTTCTTTCCTATTTTCTTTCTTTTCTTTTTTAATTTCTTTTTGAATTCTTCATTCATTTTCCTTTGTTTGTTTCTTTCTTTCATTCTTTTTCTCTCAATTTCCTATTCTTTTCTTTCTTTCTTTCTTTCTTTCTTTTTTTCTTCCTGTCTTACTCTTTTTTCTTGGTAAGATATAGAAGATATAATTAGATACAATGCTAATTATAGTGACTGGATAAATTCCTTTTTTCTCTTTTTTTCTGAATAGAAAGAAAGAAAGAACAAAAGAAAGAAAAAAAGAGGAAAAAGTCAGAAAGTTAGAAAGAAAAATTGAGACACTATTGGTAACACTGTATTTCGGTTAGTTATGTCAGCGTGTGTATCGTCTCCAGCGATGGATGCTTAGAAACGCTTAGGAAAACAACATCCCGCGTGAAGCGTGCGAGTGATTTCTGTAGTATTTAGAATCCTGTGGGACTCGTACAGGAACAGTGACGCCAGAGAGAGCAGGCATTTGGACACCACGTGCGCCCCACTGAACTGCCCTCCGAGGGAACATCCATCACGCGCCCTGAGAAATGGCTTCTCCGAATAATTAAATAAAGGCTTCCAGAATGCGTCCGGGGAGGCATGAGGCGGACTTTAACGGAGGAGACCTACCCCTTTTCCAGGAGCTGGTTGTCAATCTGCCACCATGTTGCTCCATGTTGCTCGGTTTTGTAAGCTGATTGGCTGATTGGTTTCTAAACAACGCTGTTATGTGAATAACAAATAAAGACGTCGGTGGTGTTTATGACTCAAACGATCCGCGTTTAGAGTGCGGCTTACGGCGAGGTGCCACTGCTGTGCCACCCAAACCTCGCAAATCTCTGGAAATGGAATGTTGCTCACTGTTCTGTTCGTATTTGCGCTCTAACCACCACTTTATTAGTAGAAACAATAACAATGATAGTTTGGGGTTTTTTTTGCCATGTCATTCTTAACCACTAAACTGCCCTTTAAACACAGAGGCCTGGGAAAATATTAGTGTTGGAGCGTTTGTCCTGTTTTACTTTTAGAGTAGTGAACTCAACTAGAGGGCTAAGCATTATGATGTTGGCAGAACTTACAACACACACACACACACACTGGAAGCTACTGTAAATATTTAAAAAAAAAAGTCACAGTGGGTTATTTGTGTGACCACGGGAATGGGTTTAAGCCACAGATCATTATTTGTACATTCATTATGCTGCATGTTAAAGGCAGTGTAGCAATTTTAACCAAAAATCCTAATTTCTGTCTGTGAAAAGCCCCTTGTATCCAGAGAAGTAATTAAAGAATAGGGTTGGGGGGGGTGTTAAAGGAAAGGGTTAAAGGTTAAATCATTGGCTGGTCGTTTTTTCTTTGGAACGCCTGAGATATTACAATCTGTGGGTCTTTTACTTTTATCCAGTGAGCAGTAATGAGGCTAAAAGCCCTCAATGATTCGACTTTTAAACTTTATCCCAAAGCCGTAAAAAAGCTCTTGAGCTTTAACCATAAAGATTTAAATATAAATCCAAAGCTCAAAGCTTTAAACATGATCCTGAACACATGAGCCTAAAACCCGAAAGCTCAAAACCCTCAAAGCCTCAACAAATTCACTCTAAACCCATCAACCTTAACCCAAAGTCCTGTCTATTGAGCAAAAACTCAGATCCTCAACCCTCCACTTCCACCAATCATCCATTAACCCTCCTCTTCCACCAATCATCCATTAACCCTCCTCTTCCACCAATCATCCATTAACCCTCCACTTCCTCCAATCATCCATTAACCCTCCTCTTCCACCAATCATCCATTAACCCTCCTCTTCCACCAATCATCCATTAACCCTCAACTTAAAGCCTCATCCATTAGGCTGTCACTGTAGTATCTCGGTTACTACGCCACCCTGATGGCTACAGATCATTAAACACAGCTTTAAGCTGTCTGTCCAGTAGTTTTTATGGTCATTTATGTTTTCGCCACTTGGCAGACAACCTCTTCTAGAGCGACCTAAATGTTATTTTTTTAAAGGTTAAGGGCTTCGCTCTACAATTATCTGATAAGCAGGCCAGAAGAACCTTGCTTAGTCCATAGTGAGTCCAAACCTCAGATGGCTCGACTTACTATGATGTCATAGTCATGTGGACTGACCCATCAAAATCTGCTGACTGAGAGTAGAAAATGCAGTCAGTACACATGACTATGACATCATAGTAAGTTAAATCATCTGAGGTTTGATTTAAGACATGGACTTAGCAAGGTTCTTTCAGACTGTTTATCAGATGATTGTAGGTTCAATTCCCAGCACCTCCAAGTTGCTGGAACTCCAAGAACTACTTCCACCCAGATTCTGAAATGTGTATTTGATGAACACTTTACTTTCCCATGATCCCGCTGGAGAAACAACTTTTCCATCCCATGATCCCGCTGGAGAAACAACTTTTCTCATTCCTAAATGTCAGAACGTGATGACGAACGTAAATGTAGAACATGTTTAGTAGTATGTGATTTGGGATCCAGTCAGGGAGTAGCTCATGTTCCTGCAGTGCCCAGGGATCCCACGTGGAATATCAATAATGGCGA
The DNA here is from genome assembly GCA_005784505.1 of Bagarius yarrelli. Taxonomy (NCBI): domain Eukaryota; kingdom Metazoa; phylum Chordata; class Actinopteri; order Siluriformes; family Sisoridae; genus Bagarius; species Bagarius yarrelli. The sequence continues at coordinate 165,887 of VCAZ01000011.1, forward strand.
ATGACTTGCGCTAATTTTCCACCTCGCTGTCCATTTGCCGTTAGTCACTCTTATGGCTCTGAGGTGTAGCTTGCTTTCTGAGCTGGAACCACCCTGACAAGCTGCCCAGCACATTGTAGGTTCTCTTCAAACTCCGATTACCAACAGCACATTGAGTAGCAGGTGCAGCTATTTGGAAGAGCTGCTTGATTTCCAGCCAAGTATAAGGGAAAATCATTTACTGTGAAGTCTTAAATGGTGTGAACACTTTCTCGCTACAGGCAGATTCTGGCGCTAATCGGTTATGACACCACAGCACGGCCGAGTCCAACTAATAGCTGCACGGCTCATATGGTAGCCGCAGCTGTAAAGTTTAGATTAGTGCGTCTGTATAGTAGATGCTGTACAGTTAAAAATCTATAAAAAAATTAGAAGAAAATGAAACATTTCTTAGCTCACTAACAGATGTGGGTAGTAAAGAATTACATTTACTTGAGTAATTTTTTTGGGTGACTTTTATTTTAAGAGTATATTGAATGACGTTTATTTTACTCAAGTACATTTTTAGTGAAAAAACTTTATTTCTCCCTCGCTACATTCAGTGGCGTTTATTCTATACTGTCAAACGCTAATAAATGAGATTTTTTAAAATAATTTGTTTATATGCAGGTAAGTTTATCATACGATTAGTTGGAAGATGAAGCAGAGGACAACGTGTGTGTGTGTGTGTGTGTGTGTGTGTGTGTGATGTGATTGTAAATGACAGGTAATGTGATGTTAATGTCCATCTCCGGACTGAGATTGACTTTACTTTAATCTGATTTATAGAATTAGAACACAGAGACTTTGGAGGAGACGGGATGTAAAAACTCGCCAAGTTGATTAAAATTCAGCGTTTTTTGCTTTGTGTCAATTAAATCAGAAGAAACTAGTAACTAATTACTGGAGTAGAAGTAACTAGTAACTAACTAACTACTTTTTTTACTCTTACTTGACTTTGTTGGATACTTGAATGTGAATCGACTCTCCTCTGCAGGAGATGAATCAAATGTGTCAGCGATGTAGAACTACAGAAACTAAAATATATGATTTATAATGAACATAAACTTTGCTACAGAAAATATTTAGATCATTTATATGAATATTTATTTTAGGCCAATTTATTTTTTTATTATATTATTTATTCGTATTTGATTCAGACTCATACTCATATTTCTACTAGACGAATATGCTAGTCAATGATCTGTTAAAACACGTTAACTCTGAGGGAAAATCTGAGGTACCAGAGCATCCAAAGCCTCTTAAAATGCATTTGCAATTGGCACAGGGGTTCAATAATAATTTTTATTAAATGATCCTTCTGTCAGGCTTGGTGCGGATCGAAGTGGAGATTTGAACCTGGCTTTATCCAATCAGCAATCCTCCGGACTCCAGCCGGTGCCGGGTTTAAACGCTCCCAGATGTTTATGTGTCGTCAATTCCCCGGATTCCTGGAGAACTCTGACATATTTACCGTCACCTTGAACCATGATTATACACTGACCTCTGCTTATTATATTGTCAGTAACTTCTCCATTCCCTTAATAATATTATAATAAAGCTGCCAGGACTGATTGCAGTATTTTTTTTATTAAAAGGAAATTATTTTTTATTAAAGTTCTCAGAAACACTTACAAAAAAACAATGATTGGATTCTCGGTTGTTTTGGCCAGATTTTCGACAGATGGGTCTGAGCTGCATGGCTGCAGATCCAAATCCAAAGCACTGATTAAAGAAAAAAAACACTGCTGGTGCAAATTAGCTTGAAAGGTTCCTGGAAAACCGTTAAAATTACAGCAAATTAACAGTCAGACACTGAAGATAAGCAAAGCTCCTGATCACAGGAACGTAATCCTCTTCACCTTGTCTTCTCTTATGTAAAGTCTGGCCCTTAAGAGGCCAGATTCTTTTTGTACGTCTGGTGGGGTGTTTGATTCCAGCTGCCGTCCTGTGTGACTGAAGTTTACATGAGGTTTGTAGGGTGTTCTGGTTTTCTCCACCGGTTTAAAGACATGTTATAGGCTGATCCATCTCTAAATTATCCATAGTGTATAAATGTGCCCTGAGATATGATTAATATGATGGATGGATTGATTAATTAATGGATTAAATGGATGAATAGATGGCTTGATAAATAAATGGATAGATGGATTGCCAAATGGATGGATGGCTAAATTACATTAATATTTCTGGCATTTGGCAGATGTCCTTATCAGAGCGAATTATATTTATTTCATTTATACATCTGAGCAATTGGGAGGGGCCCAGCAGTGGTAACAAACCCTACACCAACACCAGGCCAACACCTTAACCACTGCCCTACCATCACACCATTATAAATAAAGACATGGATGGATGGATGTTTGGATAGATAGATAGATAGATAGATAGATAGATAGATAGATAGATAGATAGATAGATAGATAGATAGATAGATAGATAGATAGATAGATAGATAGATAGATAGATAAAATTATAAATAGATAAATTGATTGATAAATAAATGGACAAAGGGATGAATGGATGGATGAATGGAATGATGGATGGATGGATGGAATGATGAATGGATAGGTGGATAAATGAAGGGAATGATGGATGGATGGTTGGATGGATAAATGAATGGAATGATTGATGGATGTATGGATGATAGATGGATAAATGAATGAAATGATGGATGGATGGATGGATGGATGGATGGATGGATGGATGGATGGAAGGATGGATGGATAACATTTGCTCAGAAATCTTCATCATGATTAAACTGGTAGTTTTTTGCCTCTAAATTACACACATTTGATTTTTGCTAAAGAAACAAGTGTAACTATAAAAGACAAGTGCTCTATAAGTGAATATTGTGTGTGTGTGGTGTGTGTGTGTGTGTGTGTGTGTGTGTGCTAGGATCAGGCCCGTGAGATTCTGCAGTACTTTGTGTCTCTGCTGGTGTGTATGAAGCACAGTGTTCATCACACAGTACTGCTGGAGATTCACAGACTGACCGAACGCTACACCGCCATCGTGACCGGCGACACCAAAGATCTTTATCGCTCCAGCAACAACTTCAGCACCATCGCACGACTGCTGGGACTCGGACTACAGCCGGATACTGGAACATCATGCAGGTATGCACACACAACACACACACACATTTACACCCACACACTTTGTAACCGCGCAGATTTCCTCCTCCTCGTTTGTTCTCTAAGGTTTTCCTGTCTCTTTCTCTTAAATTACTTTTGCGTTCTCTCGGCACGCAGAATCGTAAGGAAATAATTATGCAATTGTAGAAACGACCTGTTTGTGTCTTTAACCTCGTTTCCTGCGTTGTCATACTATCACAGCCGTCCAAGCTTCCCGCCTGGAAGTTTTCCTCATTGTTTAGGTTAAGAGCAAGAGCACTTCAGCCGCCGAGTCTCGTGTTGTTACTGGCACAAAAATGTCTTTATTTTTTAAACAGCCGGATCAAATTCCCTGAAAAGACATAGTTGAGAAAGACTTCTGGACTAAAATGTCTTTGTAAAAATAAGAAATGATGTGTGGGGGGTTTTTTAGATGATGATGATGGACAGAATGATGAGGAAGTGTAAAATAAAATGTTTTCCCCACTTTCCCCTCCAGGTTTACAAAAAGTAAAATATATATAAATATCAAATTTGTAACAAATATGTTCTCTTGAAATTGTCAATCATAATATTCATCTTTTAATAACCATTTAAGATGGAAAAAAATCAAATGTCTGCTGTTCTTAGAGAAAACGGGGAGGTTGCAGATCAGAAGGACCAAGTGAAAATCCAGGATTTTGAGGAGGAGCTAGAGGAAAAGGTGGTTCAGCTAGATACCAAATCTGACTCACCTGGACCTCAGACATGTCACAGTCCGAGCCAGGAGACACACGACCAGTGCCAAGACACCGTGTTCAATCGGTGGGTGAGTTTATGGTATTGAAGCACTGATGATGTCAAGAATCTTGTCTAGAGTTCCACCACTGGACCGTTACATCTGATAATGAACACCGCATTAGCTTTCCCAAAGCTGCTGTTCCAGAAAGTTAATCAAAACCTTCTGACCAATCGGAGTCCAGATCTCCAGGGATTGAGTAACGAGTTATGAACTAATTTAATTGAACTGTAAACTGAAAGCTGGATGAATGAACTGGGTTATAAATTGTGAGGACTAAATAATTAATTATTTAGAGGATTAAATAACAATTACAATATATACTATAAATTTAGAGGATTGAATAGCAGGTGCTCTATTTACTATGTAATAAATGTTCTGTAAACTAAAAGGATTGAATCATGAGTGAATTATAAACATAAAGGATTGAATAACAAGTACTATAAACTAATAACAGTTTAATAAGGGGGTTATATAATTGAGATGATTGAACAATATTAAAATAAAGGATTGAATATTAGTTCTGTGATTTTTAGAGGATTGAATAATGAGTGCACTTGTAAGTCTACAGCTTTTTTTGCGCTGTGAGTTGTTCTATCACAGTTAGGGAAGGTTGTGACTAAGAGGATTGAAAGATAGGCAAGTTTTTGGCTGAGGAGGATTGATTATTGAGTGTTTTAGAGAGTGTAAAAGGATTAAATAACAAGCGGCCTCCTCTGCCAGAAGATTTATCGACACCTTCTGACCGATCGGAATCCAGGACCGGACAGTGCGGTGGTATAATAAAAGATAATGATGGCGCATTTGAAGCTGCCTGTTGAGTCAGTGAAGTGAATAGTTTTAAAGGAATGTGCAGCTGATGAGCATTTGTTTTGCATTAAGACATCATGCTGAGTTAATATACAGTAAGCTAAGCTAATGCACTGGGGAGCAGCTGCCTACTGAAAGGCCAGGGTGTGAACATAAATCTAAGCTGGAATAAAAAGAAAAAAAAGAAAAAAAAATCGGTTTAATATATTGGGCTGTTTAACGGCACACATTTTCCCTGAAAAAAGTCACACTTCTTGGGCAGCATGGTGGCTTAGTGTTTAGCACTGTTGGCTCACAGAAAGAAGTTCTCAGGTTCGTATCCCCTGCAGGGGTCTTTCTGTAGGGAGTTTGCATGTTCTCCCTGTGCTTGTGTGGGTTTACTCCGGGTTCTCCGGCTTCTCCGGTTTCCTCCCACAGTCCAAAAACATAAATGTTAGATTAATTAATAATTCAAATTTGCACATAGAAGTAAGTGTAAGTGTGTGTGTGTGTGTGTGTGGTTTTTTGTCTGTATGTGGCCTTGTGATGGACTGGTGACATAGAGTGACCAGAGTAACCAGAGTAACCCCTTCCTTTAACCCAGTGACTGCTGGGATAGACTCCAGCAGATCCCTGTTACCCCGAATAGGAATAAGGAGCTATAGACAATGGATAGATAGTTGGAAGTCACCCTTCTTTTTGTCTCAGTACCCGTCTCCACTTCCTGCAATCTCTGTCCCCTTTGACAGGTCTAAGAATCTGGCACTTCATACCGTACAGTCAAGTTCCACTAATCCTGACCTCATCCAGGACAGAGAAGCAGGACTTAACACCGAGGACTACCTGATTGAAGCCACTCTCTGCACTGAGCCTGGTCCAGCACGTTCCTCTGCCCAGGATAATCATTATGACTCATCTTCTCACAAGGGGGAAGTAGAGATAGACATCGTGGACACCCGGGAAAGAGACCAGCTATGGAAACACTTCCGGGAGAACTTGAAGAAGATCAGAACCTTCTGTGCAGATATGGTTCCACAGATCCCGATTCCTGAGCATTGCATCATCGAAGGTACACAGTTAAGTCATTCGGAGCCCTGCTGGGCTTGGCTAGTAAAATGTTGACCGTTTCTCCAGCTACACTGCTATAGAATTTATGTGTCATTGAACTGTTTAGTTAAATGCAAAAAAAAATGTCTTTTAATAAGTTAGGAATTTATGAAGATTAAAGAATTAGTCGACTTAAAGTTGAAAAATACACACAATCATGGATATTTCTACACTTTCAATTTAATCTCATGCTCACAAGGGTTTGTACAGTACATACCGTTGGTGATTTCCATTTGCATCCAGGTCAGTTATTTTCTGTTCATTAGTTTCTATTAAAGCAGTTGATCAGGTTAAAGTGTTAAGGTGTTGGATCGCTGACCAGAAGATTGTGGTTTCAAATCCCTGCTGTGACTGCTGTCAGCCTGAACATTGTTCTTAACCCTCAATTACTAAGTTGGGTAAAACTTTAATAACAGATCATGTTTTCTGTAGAAAAAGAGTTTAGCGCTGAGGTATATTTCCTGTTTCTGCCCCCCCCAGAGCTAGAGTAAGGTAATTTGTCAGTCTATGTGTGTATAAGAGTGTGTGTATGACAGCAGGAGGCACAGGGTTGAGTCATATTTACCAGAACTTGTGGAAACCGATTACAATATTACACTCAGATGTTTTGGGTTAAAAAATACATGATGAATTGCCCCCAGGTGCAAATACTACCACATATCAATCACTAGATTCTGCTGCTGTGGATTCTAAAGTTCTCCTTGAGATAACTATGGATGATGCCACAGATATCGTAACGATGGCTGTCAAAGTCTGTTCTTCGTTGCAAGTCTTCACATTGTACTTTACCGTGATGACATTTAAATTTCCAGCACTTAGGAGGCGCCCTTACATTTATTATTAGAATTAAGGGCCTTGCTTAGGGGCCCAGTGGTAACAGCATCGTGGTCCTCACACTCTTATAATGAGAGAGACTAAACATTGAAGCTCTAATCATTTGCTTTATACAATGCTTAACCCAGGGTATACAGTTGAGGGTTAAGGGCCTTGCTCAGTGGCCCAGCAGTGAAAGATTGGTGGTGCTGGGAATTAAACCTATGATCTTCCAATCAGCAATCTAACACATTAACCACTCGTGTGACTGTAGGTGCATGGTACCCTGCCTAACCACATGCCCAAAGTTTCAGGGAAACGCTAGTAGTTAGTATATGTTAACGTTAATGTACCATCGTTTTCTAACTTTTTTTTATTTCACCCACTGGCCAGTTCTCAAACAACAGCTACCACCAAAAGAACCATAGTACTGCTGACATTAAGGTGCTGGAGGAAAGTACTAGTCCTAGTCATGGATAATGAATATACCCTTAGTATGAGTTTCGACCCCCTCACAAGCTTCTTACAGCAGCTTTAAGGCCAAGTCGTTTAGAGTCTGAGCTGATACAGACTTCCTGTTCTGTAAAAACTGAAACCTAGCACCTGACCCTCAGAGCTGCGCTAACGTTGGGTGTTTATACTGCATATGTTGAGGTTGAGTCATACTCATCAGAATATGTGGAAAGCAATGACTCATTCTGGCATGTCAAAGGACGGAGCAATCACACCTCAACATGACAAACTGACAACCTGTCACTATGTCGAAAATGTGCTTTTGTGGTGCTCAGTGACATTAATGTCAAAAAACATCACTTTTATTTAATGTAATGATAAGTTTACTGTGGGGAAGTGGTGGCTTAGTCGCTCTGGATCAGGACGTCTGCCAAATGCTGTAAAGGTAAATATATCGCAGTGTGTTTAACTATTGAAAAAAAGATTCTGTGTAAAGAAATCTTATGTTGGGGAAAGAAAGTGGGGAAAAGGGCAGATATAATGCTATTGCACTCCAGACATCCTGAGTTTAATTCATGGATTGTGAACCTGTCCCGATCCCATCCTCCTTCTCTTTCTTACTTCACCTATTGTCAACTATCCTGATTGGTCAGAAGGTGTGGATTAGTTTTCTGAACCATCACTTAGTCTCAACACCCGCACTTGCACCCTTTTGCCCCCCATTGTGTGTTCCCGCTGTCGGGGTTGCGACTGTGTAGGGTGTCCCGATTCACTTGTGAGTTTCTCCGCCGCTCCTACTTGTGCCCTTAATGCACACTTTCTGTAAGTGCAGGTTGAGGATATTACCCAGAATTCATCTGGTGGTGTGTCATTTTAAACTAACAAAGAAAAAAAACGTAAATGTGTAGCGGTTTTTTGTAAAGAGCTAACAAAATGTTTATTTGTGTAATTTAATTTTTAGCAGAAATACTGTGAGACAGCGAGACTACCGCCACCGGCATTTTTTGGACTGAGCGGTGTTGCGCCAGTGGCGTAGCAATGACGTTTGACGCAGATGGCCACCGTCCCAGTTCTGCACATCAGCGCACTAGTTTTCTGTGCACTTATCAACTAAAATTTTCACCTCCAAAATGGGACAGGGCTTTAGTACCTTTAGGATTTCTTAGCCCTTTTTCACGAATGTCATCGGATAAAATTTCTGATTGTATGGCAGCTTTTGGAAAAAAAATTGACGCATGGCTGAAGGTTTTTAGGTGTTTTGTATCAATAAAATTGCGAGATTAAATGGAAATTGATTCAACGTTGCGAGCAGTATAAAGCAGTTACGAGAACATCAGGGATTTGCTTTGCACGCTTTTCTTACAGAAATTTCTGCAAACAACAGAATACATTTGGTAACATACTGATAGCGGTTTAAGCAAAGCTTTACAATCATTGGTCCAATTTGCAATAAAAAATTTTTTGCTTGGTTTAAATTGCCTGATCAACAAATTTCAGTCCAGCTACGTCCTTATAAGACATCCTTATCCAAATCTCTTTCATGCAACCAAGCAATTTGGGGTGAAGGGCCTTGCTCAGGGGCCCAGCAATGGCAACTTGGTGATGCCCGATCTTCCAATTAGCAGTCCAGCACCTTTACCACTGTACTACCACTTCATATATGTACTGTGCTGTACTTACTGTAGTAAGTTATTGTTTTTATGATCTAAAGAATCATGCAGTTGTCTATAGTCTGATGTTTATTCCTGATGGAAGGAGACTCCAGCTTTTAAACTTATCAGTAAACAATTTGCCATTTTTCCGGCGTCTTCAGGACGGAGGAGTTTACACTTTGTGTGTTGTGTACAGAATCATTACATACTGTTTGTTTATATGTATTCATTGTTACTTGGATACAAACATAAGGACTGTTTATTCACTTCTACAAGTTGCAGATTTACAACTCCAATTGCCCCCGCGTCCTCCCTTCATATGAACCTCTTTTACCCCCAAACAACAGGACTGTATTCCTTTGAACTCCCTATAAAGCTGAGTTTTACAGTTCTTGTCCAGGCAACATGTCAGAAACCGGCAGTAAAGTTTCTAAAGGAATGTGTGTATCTCTAAACGCAACCATTGTTACAGCAACTTCTGTACTGACACCTCTTTTCATCTCGAACTTTGCGTTTGTACAGGCATCCCAGAAAGCCTGATTGGCCAATAACAAGGTCATGTGATCCCTGGAGAGTATTTCACTAATGAAAGTGGTTTTACTGCTATCAGTTCGGCTCCAAGCTGCTAAATTACCAGCTCCCACCTCAGCTTTAGGGATATGAGATCAGTTTCAAAGGAAAATGATGTAAGATGTGTATGTGTTGCAGATACCCAGCAAGGCTGTGTAGCTCAGCTGTCGTTCTCGTGTCCAATGAAAGGTCATTACTGTCTGTACGGGAAATCCTGCTTCTCGCTGTGCAGTGGTCAGCCCCACCTCTGGATCCGCATCATGCTGCTCGCTCTGCAGGTCAGTGTGTAGGACTTATTTTATTCATTTACTTATAGAAAAGCCTATAGGGCACAGTTTAGATACGAAAGCACAAATCTCAATTGCTATACCCTTCAGGGCATTAATTTGTTAACTATTCGCCACAATAACCATGTCAGAGCAACTAAAGGGAACTTTAACATGACTTCTTGAATTCTTGACAGCCTATAGGGCATTCCGCCGAGGGTTTTTTGTGCTTAAAATAGATTTACAGGGTACAGAATCAATTGTACTTCTATAGCTTGAAAACAGTTGAAAACTGGGGCTTTTTACACTGTTTATAAGACTAATTCTTAGTCACCAACACCTTAGGGGCATTAACCTGTTTAATCATTAGGGACTATACAATTATTTACTATTAGGGGCCATTCTTAATTTTTAAAAATTTATGTTCTGGCACATGACATGGCAAGCTGTGCAGCTTTAGGAGAGAAAAAAGAAAGAGAGTAAAAGAACAACTATTTGTAATCCTGTAACAGATAAAAAGTAATTGTGTCACTGTTATAAATAAAAAAAGCTGTAATCATTGCTGTTTTAAACAGTGACGTTATTGGATAATGTTTAACTTCGGGGTTGAATTGCTTCATCCCACCACCTTCTTGTTGATTATAGTACTGTTACACAAAGCACTGATATGGGATTGTGTGTCTACTATTTCAGAGCAAAATGGGGGAACCTCTAAGCTCGGATGATGTGGGTGTGAAGCAGCTCAGGAGGCTTTGGGAGAAAATGCAGCTAAAAGGAAGTCACAGCTTCGAGCTGGCCATGACTCAAACTGCTGTTCCACATCAGAAGGTAAGACAGATGAAATGTTACACAGTTCTATAGTTTGTCTTGCTTTGAATTACCTAATTTATTTCTCAGTATCCTCACCTCACTTGACCCTTACAACAACTATAAGAAAGAAGAAAAAGGGGAAGGGGATAGGAACACCTGGAGGGCATTACCTTGCTGTTAATTATTAAGACACTTTTAACAAAGTTTTAACATTTATAAGGGGAACCTAAAGGGTATTTTATTATTATTTTTTTATTGGAAGAGCAGCCATTAGGGAACTTTATCAAACTTAGGGAACTTTATCAAACTTTCTCTCCAAAATGTGTTTTTTAGGTTTTGTTTCACCCTTTAGGGTATTTTATCACCATTCACCTGTCATAGGAAGCACTCAAAGGGGAATTTTAATCACACTGTATCTCTAAAATATGGCTTTATGGATGGTAATGTATGGTTCACCCTTTAGGGCATAATAAATGGCATTTTATTGCTTTTTACGTTTGAATAGCAGCTATTAAGGCATTTAATCAAAATCCAGCTGCTGTTTGGGCTCCCTATAGGGCAACTTTTCATCTTTTAACTATCATATGGGACACCCAAGAGGGCACTTCATTACACTGTCTCTTTTAAATAGGTCTTTATAGTTCACCCTTTAGGACAATTTATTACATTTTATTACCTTTTATCTGTCAAAGTGCTTCTTTCATTTGGATAGCAGCCTTTAAAGCATTTAATCAAAATCCCTCTGCTGTTTTATCTATCAAGAGGACACCGTGGATAGATGCCTAGCCTTAAGTTTGCAAGTGCTCTTTGCATTGGTCTCATTTTCTTGACAATCGTGACAGTTGATCCCTCGTTCCTAAATCCTTTGCATTCTTCTGTTCTCACCCTTAACCTCTCTGCTGACACAAGGAAAGCAAAACAGTGAGGAAGTTCACAATTTGCTAAAGCGGAAGCGGGCAATAAACCAAAAATTTGAAAAAGCAACAAACAGAATCTTAAGAATCTATTAACTATTAGTCATTTGTTAACTATGCTATTTATGCATTTTCATGCACCGAAAGGGCACTTCAATTAGTTTTCTTTTATGTAGGACAGCCTCTACGTCACTGTGTCTAGATTTCCTGACCCTAAAAACCTTGCTGGTCTCAAGCAGGAATCGATGACCTCAGTAAGCAGACCTTCTCCCACAGTTCGCAGTTTAAAAGGCTCTATTTATAAGCCGGCAGCGAAAATAAATTAACAAGAACAATCAAATCTCTCAGTTCTTTAATCATCGACAGAGACTAACGCTCTCCTCACCATCAGGACCACCAGACAAATCCAAGTTTAGCTAGAGAGTTGTGCAAGAAAAAAAATTGTGTATATGAGGTAATAGTAAGGGAGAGGCAACTGCAGAGATTAATTGATTTGCTGACCGAACAGTCAACAAGTTTATAAAAAGACAACTGGGATTAATAAAAGAGAGAAATAACACGAGTTAGCAAGCGATTCCGGTTACATGTTGGTGATGTAGCCGGTTCTGTTCCCTTGTGCAAACACAAAGGAGCGCCGGTCGAGAATTAGCTCTGGCTCCGGCTACAGCACCAGTCCACGGTGGACAAGCGGTATTAGAGGATCAAGTCATTTACGTATGCAACATGTTACCAATCTGTCAATCATATATATGTATAAAGGTATAATAACTTCTTTTAAACCACAATGTTGCTGAATTCTTATCTTTGATTGGTCAGAAGATTGATAAAACCACAGGTCTGACAGTAGCAACTATAAGCTAATGTCTTAATATGTTAACATTTCCATAGTCTAGCCTCATTCGCATGTGAGGATATGCACCAACAAAAAAGAAGTGCTAATGTCATCCTGTCTATTGCTTAACACGCTGCAGGATGCCCCACTGCAGGATGCAGGATTTTTGACTGCAATATTCCCCACTGCAGTATTTCCGACTGCAGGATTCCCGATTTCAGGATACCTTACTGCAGGATTCCTGACTTAAGGATTTCCAACTGCTGGATTTCCCACTGCAGGATTCTCGACTTCAGGATTCCCTGTTGCAGGATATCCTGCTGCACGATTTCCTGCTGCACGATTGCCCACTGCAGGAATTCCTACTGCAGGATATATTACAGCTACGCAATAAGAAAATAAGCGCTGGGAATTGTTTTTTTAATGTACTAATGCGGTCATATCTTATCTCAAAGTGTTGCGTAAGCAGGATGTCCACTCACAAGCCTGTCTCTCTAAACCAGACGTCACGGAAAGGAAAATTATTGGGCTCATAAAGAAACCCCAGCTGTTGTTTTGCCTTCTCATCTTCCCTGTTGCTTTCTAGTTACATCGTAAAAACTAGAAGCAGGTCATCTTCCTTTGGCGTGATTTACTGTACACATGTCCAGAGTGCGCCAGCTGTAAGGAACACGTGTACCTCCTTCAGTTCTTTTCTGTTAGTTCCAAATCTGAAGTTAACTTTTTGTTTAGAAATATGGAAAGTTTAAGAGGGAGAGTCAAAACCATGCAGTCTAAAATATTCACCCCTAACCCCCGACCCCCTTCAGGCATACTTGTAAACTCATATTTTCATTATTTTAGTGTTGCCCGAACTTCGCCTGGCCCCAGCTTGTGGCTGTGATTTATGTTCTGTTCTGTTCCTAAAGGACGACATTCACCCTAAACTTGGCTACAGCGCCCACTGAGCTGCTAATAAATACCGCACCAGGCATGTGTTATCACCGGAGCCCTGTTCTCTGTTGCAAACCATGTCTTGTTGATAACCTCACATCCCATCAGACTCTTCATTTAACCAGATGAGCATTCCGAGACATACTTATAACAGGATCCTCTCCCATTTCCAGGTCAATTAATGAGCCAATTTATGCTTATGATTTTCCATCCAAACATGACGCAACGCTCAGCTTTAAATAGCGTGCTTCCTCCACCGACCGTTAACACTTTCTTCCTGTAATAACTACTGTCTGGACTCGAAACTTTGCCGCCTTCTGATTTAAAATGATGGGTCGAAAAGAAGACAGAACTTTGCAACCTCAGTGGATAACGAGCAGATGCTCAGGAACTTGGAAATGAGAAGCACATGGTTGAAGAGAAGCGTTGAAAACGTCTGTGTGTCAAAAATAAACTGCTAATGAGAGAAAACAGGCTTCTGCAACACACACACACACACACACACACACAGAGAGGAAGCAGTGAAGCATTGATTAGCCTAAAATTGTTAGCATTTACTTAGCCAAGCCTTGTTTTATTAGGTCACGCTATGGCTTACATCATGCCAATTCCAGCTATGTAGTCAGCTGCCTCTTAAAACCCTTTACACACTATCTTGAGAATCACTTAAAGGCTATAGAAGCACAGCACTCAGATATATTTAGCAAACCTATAAATACCAAACATCAAAAGAACAGTTGAACATTTTTGCCTTAAGCTAATCACGCGCACTCTGCTAGCCAGTGATTTAATTTTTATTCTTTATTCTTTTTCTGCAGATTGAGCTGTGAAATGCTGATATTTTTATGGGTTTAGACTGGGATGATGGGACGCTTATTTGTTTGCACTGTCTTAACTCCTGCTGCTGTCTAAAGTGTTTATCAGCATTTTTATTAGTATTAAACGTATTATAACAAATTATTAGCATATAAAATCTGCAACTAGTAAGAAGTTATGCAGTTTTACTAAAACAAGAGTACGTGTTGTTGTTTTCTAGCACTAAAAGTCTTTGCACACAGAGTCCGAATTTTTGTTCGTATTTGTTATCCTAAAAACTTAGATTCCAAGTTTATTTCCGGATGTCAGTGACTCAGTTAGCGATACTTAGGTCACATATTAAAACAAAAAAACACAGATTTCCATGAAACAATTGATCCTGAACAGAGGCTGGCAGTATGTCTAAGATATTAACACACACACACACACACACACACTAACCAAACTGCACCATCGGAAAAGTGGATGGTGATATGGCATTCTGGATCTCGGCTTTTCGTCATACTATGACTATAAATTGTTAAAACACTGCAAAGACTTTTTTATGACGGACATAAGTTTCGGAGGCAGTGTGTAAACCTGATTGACACAACGTAAGGTCATATTTATTTATTTATTCAAAACAAAAATTCCAGACCTTTAGCATAAAACCCAGTCCCTTGCGGATATGGTAATAATCGCAACTATTAATGCAAGTTCAGCCAATCCCCATACATTCTGCCTGACCGTGACCGTGACCGTGACCCTGACTTTGACCAATCGTTGTAATGCCAGTACATCACTTCCTGTATTTTTTTTTTTTTATTTAACACTACAACAGGAAATTGTGAAGCAACTCCCCACTACAGAGGTTTCCATGTTGTGGTAGAATTTTCAGTCAATCATGTGACTTTATTGCGAAAAAAAAAAAAAAACATCTAAAAAGGATTGTAACATGCATCAATTTTTTTTCCTTTTTTTTTTAGAAAATCTGGCATAAAATTTTTGCTAAACATTAACATAAACAGTTCCAGCAATGCCCTAAAGCCTCCATACATTCTGTATTATGATGTCATCATATCTGCCTCCACATTGAAGGCATTAACAGTGTGTCGTTTTGGCAGTGAAAGAATCCTGGAGTATCGGCAGTAAATAAATATAAAGTGGAGGAGCGACGTGGGGGCCTCGTCTGTTTTTATGACATTCCCTGTGTGTTTACTGTGATAAGATGCATTTCATGTGTATGCATAGAAGAAGAAAGAGTAAAAAAAAGAAACTTGATACTCCCCAAATGGACTAATAGGTCAAAGAGAAGAAAACCATGAGACTTTTGGATTTCATTTACAAATTATACCAGGCAGGAGTGAAGCCAGAGCAGGCCACCAGATCCCTGGACTCTCGGAGAACCTAAGAACAAGAGGAGAAAAGGTTGGTGTTTTGTGATTAAAGCAGACATCAGTGTTGCCATGCTTAAACTTTATCAGGAAGATTTTCTTGGTAATGTACAGCTCATAGTTTGGCTTAGGAATGAGTGCAGTGGAGTGTGAACGTCAGTAAGCCGGTTTATAAGCCTGTATCTACTGTGCGCAGTATCTCTGATATATTTCAGAAAAGTGACTTATCGGTGACTCCTGTTTCCTGTGTGTTGTCTGAAGTCTTGAGTCATATCAGCAAGTCGTGATTTTAAGTGGGTGGTGATTTTCAACCTCTATTTCACAGCACACTAGCACATTTCTGTCCAAATTTATTCAATTAATTAATCAAATAACCTTAATTGCTCTAAAATGGATGAATTATGAACTGTCCAGGGTGTCCCTCTCCTGTCTTTCGCCCTTTCAGAGACGGCTGGGATAGACTCCAGAATATCCCTGTGACCCCGAATTAGGGAATAAGCGGTTATAGAAGATGAATGAATGAATAAATGGATTTATAATTATCACTTTACTGTAAATAAGTTACTACTTTTGAAGTATCTGTGCCAACAACATAGTGACTGTAAATTTAATAGGAATACTGCTCCAGGTCAGTGGGTGGCAGTAGAGAAAACACAATCAATTTATGTAAATGATTCATAAAAAAGGGTTGGACCCTGATGTTTCCATATATATTTTTAATGAAATGTTATTTTTCTTTGTGTCATGTTTTCATATTGGACGCATGACGTAAAGAGGCTTCAACACATAAAGGGTGAGACAGGGAAGCAGGGTGAGGGAGTGAGTGCGAAATAGGAAATTTTCCCCATTATGTGACCCTTCACACTCCTTAAACCAAAGCTACACCCTTGGTTTGTCCGTCTTGTGTGTTTACCAGTGCCGATTTACACTGCTTTGGTTTCCATAATTGTTCTAATCTGTTCTTGTTTTTGTGTATTATTAAAGTCTTTTACATTTCCACCCGAATCAACAGAAAAGTCGAAGGTTAAAGGTTGCAGGACAAAGAATTTGCTGCAAAATGCAATTATGACATTTGACAGCAGGGTCTTTTCTGAATATTTAAGGATTCTAAGCAACTCCAGTGGGACAGTGGTAGCGCTACGTTTAAGACTCTTCGTTTTAGCTTTTCCACCAGGGCCAGTGTTGGACCTGAAGCCCACTAGGGAACTGGTCTGCATTTCTCCACTGAAAAAAATCTTAGGCCAGTGTTTGGATCCTGCCTCCAAACCAGCCCCAAAGTTTTGCTAGTCTTAAACATTGGAATATTTGATGACAGTGGGTGGATCTTGCAATCTCAGACCACAGTTTGAAGTGCTATAGGTAACTAAATGTTAATGTCAGAGGTTCAAGACCATCAAATTGTAGATGTTGGGCCACTGACAAAGCCTTTAACCCTTTTTACTAAAAAGGACAACCTGTAATCTTGATTTGGCTTGATTTTGATTCTATGGTTTGGGTTCTTGCCTCTTGACCTATCTCAGACCTAGGGCGCAATTTGTTCTTTGCTTTGGAATTCTTTAATATTGAAATTGTGGGACTGGTTCCCCGTTCCTGAACTGGAAATTGAGGCTCAACTCTGGTGGACAACTTACAGAATTACGGAACTGCCATTTTACATGATGGTGTCCCCTGTACCCACACCCCACACCCCAAACTCATGTCTCACAAAGCAAATAATTCAACATGTCCATAATAAATGTATAACAATGGGTTTGCATTGTTTTCTGTGCATTTCTGGGGTGTCACAAGTAAAAGTGTTCTTTTGAAAATAAAAATAAAACAACTCAGGCAATGAATCATCAACAATAATATACCATGACATAAACATTGGTGGTTTTTTTATAGCCTTGACATTTAGTAAGCAAATACACTGTAATGTCAAAGAAAGTTTTGTTCAGCCTAGAAAACAAACATTCCTGTCTTTCTCTCATCCTGCACTGATTATCGTAACTGTATACACAGCTGACACCCATTCAGCTCGGTCTGGATTACAGTGCATACACAACGCTTAAACACAATAACCCGGATCACTAGCTACCAGTCACTTCATTTCATGTTTATTTTACAAGTCTTTAATGATCTGGCACCTTCTTCCACTTGCACCTTCTGCACTTCTGTGGACTTGTGTTAAAAATAGAGGAACTGTCCTTTCCAGATTACCCGTGCCTAGTGTCAGGTTTGCCCCTTGTATCTGTGTTTTGGGGCAATACTTACAGATTTATTCATATGATGTGTTACAGAATGCTTATATTCCATTATTTATACTACCTGTAACTACACTATATAAAACATAAGACATTATTAACACTCTGGAAGTACGCACCAACTACTTAAGTAGTAAGTCAATACAAATGCGGCCTGGGTAGGTCCACCCCACCCTCATCTGACATGGTATTGCCCAGCCTCTGATTAACTGAACACAATTGATTAATGTAATCAGCATGTAAGGTCTAACTGAAATGAGGAATTAGCATTTCCTGTCATTTAGTGCGTCATAAGCGTCCTTCCTGTCCTGTTCAAATAGATTCTGTCCTAAACCACTATAAATCATAAATATGTATTGATACTAAAGGTTATATCGATATCAAATATAGATACACTATTGTAAAAAAAAATATTGTGATAGTTGATTGTATCGATATTTTCACACAGCCCTAGAAAACACAACCTAAAAAAACGCATACCATTAAAGTCTTTAAAGAAATCTTGCTGGGAATAAAGTAAGATCTTTTGGGAAATACTTCAGGGCTAACAGGCTGTTTCATGTGTAAACTTGTGTGACTTTGTGCTTCGGATAGATTACTGCTCATCTGGAACTTTTAATGCCATCCATATTTCTCCAAAAAAAAGGGTTTCCTCAGGCAGCATTTTGCCCTTTTATATACAATATGCTATTGTTCCAGGATCCGAGTGCTGGTCTGATGTGTGTTTAGTGTGTTTAATTCAGAGTAGAGCCTTCTCCTTTCCAGAAAGATGGAGATTATTGCTCATACAGTTTGTAAACGGAAAAGCCTGGAGATGTGACTTTAAGGTGAGAGGTAGTTTATCTTCATCAGGGACATTTTCCTCTGACTCCAGAGGAGACCAGAGATCTGATTCCAGTCGCTAGTTACTTCGGCATTTACGCTGTTGAGTCAAAATAATTCTGAGCCAGTTGGAAGAAAAATATTATCGTGAATCGAAGTTTCGTAGCGAAAAGTGTGATGGTGTAACGTCTCTCTGGGATAATATGTGCTTGAGTTGTTGGAAAGATGCTGAAGAATCGTTTTACCTTCCCTTCATGTCCAATATAACTTAATTGGGTGATATAATAGCTTTATTTTTTGCTTTAAGATCCTTGGAACACAAAAAAAGGTTTATTTTATGTAAAACTTTAATGTTGTGTAAGACGTCCAGCAAAGATAAAAATAAGTGTGATGAACATCAGAAATGATGATGAAAACCGGCCAGATGGGCGGGGCTTAATTTTCTAATCTCTGTCAGCAAAGGAAAATTCGTTAACTTTAGTTTAAAGTGTATATTTATTTAATTATTTTTTGGAAAGATATTTTAAAATCCTTTATTTGGTATTTCTAAATTTTTCCTTCAATAGTAATCGCTTTTCCTCTTTTCTTCACCAGCAGGAGGCACAGCAGGGTGTTTTTCAGACATTGTGATAATACAAGGTCACTTAACGAAACAAAGTTATAACCAACCAATCAGGTGCGGGACTTCGCCGAGTAAATACCACCAACAATCACCAGGTGGCTGTAGATGTGTGTTTTAAAAATGTCCCGCTGTCGTTACGTTTTCTTTAGCTGCGTCAAATATGTCAAAAATATTTTTCAACATGCTTTTTTGGGTCGTACAGTTGTAGCGTAACTCCGAAAAATCGTAAGCCGATATATCGTAAATTAAGACAGAAAATTATCAATAAACACACAATCCATTGTCACCCAAAGGAGGTTGGGTTCCAGTGATCTCACAGATAAACCCTACACACTCTTACACTCACTCACACACTCCCTTCTTTGCTGCAGGACCTGGACAGTCTGCAGATCCACCTGGAGGAGGTGCGATTCTTTGACCTCTTCAGCTACAGTATGGAAGATGAAGCCTGGCTGTGCTTTATGTGCAAGAATCCGGAAAAAGCTGCCGGTAAACATCATTCCAGATGTTATTTCCAGATACTTAAAATGTGTTTCAGCGTCCGTATGTCCTACAGACGAATTACCGGATTGAAGCTCTGCTGATTTCAGCAGATTCAGAAATTTAGCACAGATTTCTTAGAAGACAATAAAAAGAAAAGAAAATGATGATGATAAAGTACATAAAAAGTATGAATAGATACAAAAGCATTAGTAAGAGAAGCAGAAGAATATGAAAGGAGAGGAGGAGGAAAAGGAGAAAAATTAGAACAGAGAGAAGAAATTGTTTATGACAAGGAGGAGAAAGAGAAAAATGAAGGTGAGGAAGAATGTGAATAAAGACTGATGAAATGTGGTAAATGTGGAAAGTTGGTAAAAGATGATAGAGGAACAGAAAAATACAGCAAGAAAGAGAATGAGGAAGGAATAAAGAAAAAAATGGATAGAGAATAAGGAAAAAAAAAAAACAAAAAGAGGAGGAAGTACTGCAGATGTGTGATTGATGCGAGAGAATTGTCAGGAAAATCGCCTCTGTTCTTGCGATGCTCATTCCTCCGAGATGTTAATCCACCGCAGTATCTCCATAAAGGAACACATCCGATTCGTCTGATAGCTGATACGCAACTCGAATAAAACATTTAACAAAAATACTTTTTTATGGCTGGTTCTTGTCTTTGTTGATGCATCCGGTCCAAGTTTTAACAAGAGATTTCACAAGTCACAAACTAATCAGACCTCAGAAAAAACTGATCTGAGGTCAGCAGTTTTTTTGTTTTATCGCTTGACCTCCTGTATCAATTACATTTGCAGCATTTGGCAGACGTCCTTATCCAGAGCGACTTTTATCTCATTTATACAAGTGAGCAATTGGGGGTTGAGGGCCTTGCTCAGGGGCCCAGCGGTGGTGGCTTGGTGGAGCTGGAAATCGAATCCACAATCTTCGGATTGGTAATCCAACACCTTAACCATGAGCCACCACTTCCCCAAAAAGTCAGGAAGTGAAACAAGTGGTTAAGATGTTGAACTGCTAATTGAACGTTTTTGAGTTCTATTCCCACCACCACATATCTGCTACTGCCGGGCACCCGAGCAAAGTCCTTAACCCTCAACTGTTTAGTTGAATAACAAATGCCCTTCTCTCCTCATTTCTATAGAAAATATTGTCTCTCCAGCTTATGGACTCTCTTAAACGAACGATCTACGGTTACATGCCGCTCATTTTTTTTACTGACTGTACGTTCTTATGCTCCTAAACAGGATGCTGAACAAAACCAGCTGTGATTGGCTGCTTTACCTGTCTGTCAGATGCTCTTTTGGGTAATAATATATTAGGGCTTCGATATAAAGCTTCAGCGACACGAGAGTAGCGTTTAATGAACTGTGTATTTAGCTCATGAGTGGTTACCGAGGGAAGGAGTCTCCAGTGTCATTGCTTTGTGCGAAATCCAGAATTTATCCAGAATTTATTTAACATATAAATTAAATAGTTTATAGATTTAATCATTTCTCTAATTGTGTCATTTACTCTGGTTTACACGTTAGCGTTAAACCTTGGTGTGTTTTTAACCCTCTTAAATTCTACACTTTTCTTTCTACTCCTTCTAAAAAATCGAACAAAACCAAGTCAATGGCGCTCACATTCGTTTTATTGTCGTTGTTTATGAAGCAAATAAACTGAATCAGCCGACATGGACAGGTGTGCCAAGGTAAAAAAAAAAAACAACAATTAACTGAAACAAGCAGAACATTCGCTTATTAAGCAATCGTGATCTCTTGCACGCGCTCGGCGTCTCGCAGAGCGGTTTTATTGCTGGTCTGTAAAAGCAGCCGCTGGACTCAGAGCGCTTGACTTGGCAACATGACCCTCGCGTAGCAGTGCATGCCTGCGTTCTGCTTATGTAACACATCATGCTCTTTATTTAACCTTAAACCGAGGCTGGGTCGGGTTCTGGATTCTGATTGGTTACTGATTCCGGATCCTAATTGGTTACTATTGGGTTACTGATTGGTTACTGATTCTTGAATCTGATTGGTTACTATTGGGTTACTGATTGGTTACTGATTTCAGATTCTGATTGGTTACTGATTCCGGATTCTAATTGGTTACTGATTGGTTACTGATTCTTGAATCTGATTGGTTACTATTGGGTTACTGATTGGTTACTGATTCCGGATTCTGATTGGTTACTGATTCCAGATTTTAACTGGTTACTGATTCCGGATTCTGATTGGTTACTGATGGGTTACTGATTCCAGATTCTTATTGGTTACTGATTTCGGATTCTGATTGGCACTGCTAATCACAGTGAAGTTCAACTGGATTAAACACGGTTGTTATGGTAACATTGTGTATGTATGAACTATGAACGCTGGAAGAGTGATCAGGGTTTGAGAGAGAGGGTGTGTGAGAATCTTTGGCCTTGTTGCCAGATCCAGCTATTATAAGACAATTTTTGGTTTTTGTGGAGTTTTTACTTCCACTTTAATAAAAACTTTGGGAAATAATAAAGTGGGCAATTTCTTCCCAAAAACAAAAGTATCAAGGACCAAGAACATTATTGGATTATTTAATTTGTTTTTTTGTTCTATTTGTTTTCTATTTGTTTAATTTTCATAATCAACTTTATTAACGCTATCAAAAACAGTAGTATAGTAACATTAGCACGGATATTTCTAGAACAATTAGGTAACAGAATGAACTGAAAAGAATTACATGAAACAAAACACACACACACACACACACATTTATCCAAAAGTAATTAGCTTAAATTTCTGTTTAGCACACACCCCATTACAGAGGCGTCTGTTTAACACAAATTAAAGGTGCGATGAGCAATTTTTGCCAAACCATGTAGGCATTTAAAAGCACAACAACAAACACGCCTATACCGCAAACCGGTCAGTGTTGCCAGATTGGAATAAAAATCCCCAGCCCAACTACAGTGTAACACCCAACTATTATAAAAAAAAAATAATGGAAATGTAAATTTTAATAATTAACCCGTTTGTTTTTTTTTTCCGATTGGGCAAAAACCATCATTACTAGACACGCCCCTTACTGCTAACTGTCTACAGGTGTGTTTTGGGAAGCGTTTTTTAAAAATTGCTTTTAATATTTAACATCTGCACTTTAGATTGTGCTGATAAAAGGAAATTTCACCCTCAGGTTGATTATTTTCCTGCAGCTGCAGCACACAGTTTGGCGCGTGTCTGATCCTCTTAGGAAATTACATTTTAAATGGCTGAGTCATGAACCCCAGTCTTGCTGGCGTCTTGGTGCACTCGCTCAAACGCCCCCGAGTGAGCTGTCTTTTAGACACGACCAACCGCTCCGTAACTTAGCACGCACACACACACATACACATGCGTCCGTAGTTACACCCGTGGTCTTGTTTGGTAAGAAAAACAAAGAGGTCGATCATGTTGGTGTCACAGAATAACGGCGCTGGTAGAAAGGAAGTAAAAAGACAAAACGGATCTAACTGTAAGAAATACACTGGTCAGAACAGGCTGGATAAACACACTCTTTAGAGCTGCCAATCAGCCTACAAAACCCGTCTGCAAACCATAGAACATGAAGGAAACCACTAAAGAACATGGAGAACATCTAAAGTCCAGAAACACAGAGCCTGAATCAAACCTACAAGTCATTTAACCACTAGGTCACTAGTTGTAATGTTATAGTATAGTATCCTCAACGTGTATTTGTTCTCAGACGTTAGAAACCTTTTTTTAATCTCTTATCTGTTTTATGTTGATGGTAACAGCCAGTCAAAGTCTTCACACTGGACACTTTTTCCCTAATTGTGAAATACACACACCTGTAATAAAAACATGGAAATGTTTTTTTCCATTAATGTCTAAAACGTTATACAGTTTTATTGCTGGTCTGTAAAAGCAGCCGCTGGACTCGGCAACATGACCCTCACGTAGCAGTGCAGGCCTTCGTCCTCCAAACTGCTTACACAACACACGGGTTCTGGATTCTGATTGGTCGGGAGGTGTTAATTAGTTCTGTGAAACAACAAAAAGAAAAGCTGCAAATCACAGTGAGGTTATTAAAATAAATACATAGGAATGTTTTAGTTTGCTCTGGTTTAGCCAAACCAAATAAAATTTCCATCATGAATATAAAATAAGGTTGTTTAATAAACAACATTGCGTTATTAATAAGTAGGAAATAAGAAAATGGTGGCAATTTACTTTACAGATGAGAAAATAGACAATAATTAACTGATAACTTCATTTGTAATTGATTAGTTATAGGCTTGCATCTGTTAATCCTACTTCATGCTGTATTTTACTAGTTGTAGCTCAGTGCTTAAAATGCTGGCTTGGATTATGGGTTCAATTCCCAGCACCACCAAGCTTGCACTGCTGGGCCCCTGAGTAAGGCCTCTACCCAGTTTGCTAAACTATGAGATGAATGCATGAGATGAATGGCCAAATGCCAGACTCCTTTTAATAAACATTAAGTTCAGATTTTATTAAGGCAAAAGTGATGTGGTGGCTTAGTGGTTTAGGTGTTGAACTGATACCAGAAAGACCAGGGTTTGATTCCCAGCACCAACAAGCTACCCCTGAGCAATTCCCTTAACCCCGAGTTGCTCAGTTCTATAAATGAGAAAATGTAAGTCGCTCTGGATAAGGGCATCTGTCAAATGTTGTGAATGTAAATGTAATAGTTGGTAGAGAGAATCAGTCCACAAACTGCAGTGTGACCTTCTTCTGGTTGTTCTTCAAATTTTTCTTATCACAACCTTTAATTTCTAGCAAATTATATTGTTGTTAGAAAATAAACAAAGGTCAGCACAGTAGCTTAGTAATTAGCACTGTCTTACCTCACAGTAAGAAGGTCTCAGGTTCGTAGGTTCAAGGTCTGCAGGTTCCCTGCAGGGTTATGGGGTTTCCATGTTCTCCATGTGCTTGCGTGGGTTTACTCTGGGTACTCCAGGTGAAGTCCCAAATATCCATAACAATAATCATTACCTGTCTTGTAGTGGCATCCATACAGGTCTGTAAATAGCCAAGTTATACCAAGAAAATATATCAAAACATATTCAAGAAATTAGAAATAATGAAATGTTTTATATATAGATGTAATTTTTCAGTCTTTACAGAATCCACATCATCCTTATGTCCGGCTCATTCTCATCCTGTGTTCTGTTTGTTGCTGTTCCACACGTAGTTAAAATCAGTGACATATCTTGAAGGAGCTGAAATCCTGTCCCAGTGCACACAAGGCAAAAAGTCCAAAGGACAATGCTCTCAGCAGGGGGTTTACTGGAACAACATCAGAGTTTTCCCTCAGTTTATCGGGCCGTAAAGCAGGATCCCAAATAGTATGTTGGAATTTCTGGAAAATTTTTATGAAGCATACAAACAAGCACTGACCTTTACAAACCCTGGCGAAGAATCCACAGCACGGGTTATAACTGCAGTAGATTTAAGAGGTAAAGCGTGACACTGTCTATAACAGCCTATAATAGTCTTTGGAACGACCGTGTTCACTGTTGTGGACGTTTCTCTTTTCCTACACAGAGCAAAGTGTTAAAGGTTACAATTTTTGATGTCTACAGGATCTACAAAACATTTTAAAGTCTTCTAATCGACTGAACACACATGATCCAGGTAATCAGCAATCGGTTAAGCAGGGATGGTTGGAAAACAAGCAGAACCAAGGAAATTTGAGAATATAGGTTGCCCATTATATGCAAAATAAAACATTATTTAAAATGTCTAGCTGTGGAGCTTTCCCACTCAATAAGAAGGGGGCGGTAGCTCACTGGTTAAGGCAGGGGTCACCAAACCCCTAAGTTTAGCTCCAACCCCAATCACACACACAAACTGCTTAATCAAAGTCTTGCTAATTATACTTGAAACAGGCAGGTGTGTTGGAGTTGGAGCTGAGCTCTGCAGGTAACAGGCCCTTCAAGACAGTCTGGTTAAACTTGGATTAATGTGTTAGACTGGTGATCAGAAGAGCATGGGAATCAGAAGTTGTCATTGCTTGGCCCCTAAACAAGACCCTTAAAACTTCTTAGGGCGTCTGCCATATGCTCGAAAATGTAAATAAGTCTGTACTTATCTTAACCATAAGATATATTAGAAAAAGCACCATAGTGTTACATTCTTTTCTGCTTATATAGAAAACACATCCTGAGCAATCAGAATTTAGCAGCACTGTAAAAAACTTAAAAAAAAAGTTTGGTTCTGTCTGGTTTTAGCTTCATGTTACTTGTATCTTCACACACAACCAAACACCTCCTCAAGCCCCACTGTGCTTAGGAAATGGCTCAATTTTCCACCCGTCACTCTTCATTAACCAATTAAAAAGTTTTAAAAACAAACCGCAGCGCCCAAATCCCTCTAAACGCCAATACTCTGATTTCACTCACATGAGATCAGTAACAAGTTCTCTGGACGGATCGATCTGACTGTGCAGGAACACACCGGGCCAGATCAATGTCCTTCAAGGGGAAAAGTGTTGAAATGGTGCTGATGCCACAAAATGAGCTCACTGTGCAACATTTAGGCTAGTAAGACTATCCATATTTATTCATTAAAAGCTGGTGTAAAATCAGATATGATTCCTGCTTCACTGGAATGAACCTCAAGTATCCAGAACATGTAGATAGACAGAGAGGCAGACAGGCAGAAAACAGGCCTCATGAGCTTCTAAGATAACCATCATCATCTTCCTGAACTAAAAACCGGTACTGCTTGTAAAAGGTTCTATTGAAAAAGCGGGGAAAGGCAGTAGCCCCATCTTGGCCCTGATTCCTTCATGACATCATCTCTACCTTTTCCCCTCATTCTGGAACATTTTTATCTTTCCATGGACTCAAGGCTGCTCGCTCCCTGTAGCACAGTGGCACAAGATAAGAACCGATCCAATGTTCCGTACAAAAACCCACCTGAGGGGGCGGTTCCTGGCAATGCACGCTTTTAACGTTTGGTAACCATCAAGGATTGCGCTTACTTAATCGTAAACAAGGATATCAAAGAGCATCAGATTCTCATCTGCTCTCCTCATTGCTTCAGAAAAAGATGCAGACAATGGGGTGCTTTGTGCCGTCTTGGAGGAGCTGTAACCCTGCTTCCTGTTTTACAGGATTAACCAACCAGGGCACTTGGCGGAGGAGTGTGTCGCCAAGCGAGTAAACACATGTGGGGAGACAGCATGGAGAGTGTGCTTTGTCTCAGGCTGGCGTCAGGGTCTCAGAGATCTGTAGAAGAAAGCTTTTTTCAGATCTGCATTTATATAAACTAACAAAATCAACCCTGCTTATTTCTTCAACTTAAGCATTGTATTCTGGAATTGAGCATCTCACTGAATCAGAAAGACTGATGAAGATTAACCTCTTTCTTGGGCTGGTGACAGCATTTTAAAGGTCAGATTGATCATCAGATGGATTCGTCTGAATCATTCAACTGAGTCATATTCAGGGTGAAATTTTATAATTATACGTCAAGTTACATCAGCCCTTCTGACAAATAGAGACTTTTTAACATTATACACATAAACATACCTAATTCTCAATCAAATTTTGTATCAGTGGATATTAATCAATAACCCAAATCCTGCCCCATCTGCCCCAATTTATTTTTATTTTATCTCACAGCATTCATGATAGTAATGCACCAGACATACTGGACCCAGGTAAGGAAGCGCCAATCAACTCGGGTTGCACTGCTGTAATACTGGAAACGTGAAATGCAGGAAAGACCAGAAGCGATTATATCATTAAATGTAAAGGGGCCCCTAAATATTTTTTTAGGGAAAAGGGGGTTTTGAACAAAAAAGTTGGGAGTTACTGCCCTAGCAGAAGGTGTAACAGTGTCGAAAAAAGTGCAATTGAAGCTGTAACGCATTCTTATTGTTATTTACATGTTATTACTACTTTATTACTATGTTATTAATGTAGATATTAGAAGTATTACTAAAAAATTTTTTTCAAATTTTTTCATGAAATTGCTCTAATATTTTTACCTTTTTTTTAAGTGGTGAATAAAGATGGCCAGCCTTTCATCGAGGGCCTACTGAAAGAGAAACAGGTTCGCTGGAGGTTCATTAAACGCTGGAAAACTCGCTACTTTACTCTGGCTGGTAACCAGCTTCTCTTCAGGAAAGAAAAATCAGTAAGTGTCTTATCTGTGACTCAAACTGCTATCAGATATCCAGCTACACTAAATGCACAAAAGTTTTGGAACCCCTGATTATTCCATCTATCTTTATCTTTTAAAATCACCTCCAGACTGTCCAGGCTTTCCGCTGGATTGTGTCATGTGACTGTGTGGATTTGATCATTTAGTTCCAATAGTATTATTTGATCAGACTGTAATGTTGAGGTGAGGAGGTCTGGGGTTCAGTCGGGGTTCCATTTTATCCCAAAGGTGTTTGGTTTAAAGGGTTTAAGTCAGAATCGGTACTTTGTACAGGACATGAGAGTTGTTCTACTTCTGTTCTAATCAGAACACATCTTTATGAAGATCATGGGTATCAAATACTTTTGACAAGAAGCATGCAACGCTACCGTCTGGTGATCACCAGAGAAGCCCTCGCCCGAACACTGAGTTCAGTTCCGGGAGCTGGCTATATAAGCTAGCACTTAGCAAAGTATTGTTAGCCTGTCTGCATACTAAGCATTTACTCTATGTTATTAGTCTTTAAGGGGATGTACTGAGAGGTTATACATTCAGATAAATCCTACAATATCCTGTCAGGTTGTTTTCACCCTCTAACGAGTCTGCACAAATTGTGTAAAATGCATTTTTGTCAAAAATCGCTGACGCATCTTTGCACACGTTGTACGGATTTCCGGCGGTTAGTTCCCTTTTCCAACGACTCTGAGGTTGGTCGCATGTCGTAACGTCACAAATCAGATGACAAATGATGATAAATGATAATCATTAGCTGTACATACGACTCTACAGTGTTCTAAAAAAAATGTCTGCTTTGCTCATCCAAAGGGTTTTTGCAGGCATCACATCACACAGCACATCTGTGTGTGCCGTTCTGAGAACTTCCGCAATCATCGAAATGACATGTTTTCTTTTCTCCTGCTTTTTATAACTGAAACACGATAAAGCAGTAAGTCAAACAGTTTGAACCTTCATCTCTTCAAAGCTCGAACCTTCCTCTGCAGGCTTAACTGAACCCAAATGCAGTAACACAGGATGCAAGCATTAGCCCAGTGAGGTCCAGCAGGCACCGCTGCTGTCATTCGTGACTCATACTTTTTTTCTGCAGAAAGATGAAGATCAACATTCAGATTAGCTGAAAATGAAAAACAGGAAAAATAAAGAAGCCTCCGCTAAGTTTTAACAACACATTTCAATTTAACAACAGAGCTGCAGGCCAAAGACGGTGGGGTTCAGCATGGAGCAGTTTCCAAAAAAATATAATTAAAAACATGCAGGAAAACAAAAAAAATAGATGGAGGTCATTTTTTTCATAACTGACAAGAAAGACAAATAAACGAAATGTCTGTGTGATAAAGGAAATGAGGAAAATTCATTCAACTGTAAATAAATGGAAAATAAATTCTGTTTGGTTGTGTTACTGACCCAGCTATTTATTTTATTGATTCAAAAATGGTATAAATTAAACTACCAGCTAACCAATTAAAAAGGATCTTACAGGCCCTGTTTTACATACAAATCGCCTCTGTGGTTTTGGAATTACACGCTTTTTCAGCGTTTACGATGATTGCCGACTTTTGTGTTCTCCGATCCCAAACTTTCCATATTTTTTTCCTCAGTTCAGCTTGACAAGCTCTGTCATTTGACGAAGCCCAGTATGGAACAGACACGACTCTGGAGAGGGTCGAGTATCCAAGTGCATGTGGTTTGTTAACTTTTTACTAAGGGCATGTGTGTGACGGCGAAAGTAAACAAAACAAAACAGACCAGGGTGAAAACTCAAATCGTCTCAAACACAACAAGAACAACAGTAACCCAATGATCCAATCCGAACCACGGCAACTGTGTTTTAATCACAATAACCATCAGTGCTCATCATTCCTCACAACAACCAATCACTGCTCACCATACTGCTCATAAACCAATCACTGCTCACCATACTGCTCACCATACTGCTCATAAACCAATCACTGCTCACCATACTGCTCACCATACTGCTCACCATACTGCTCACCATACTGCTCACCATACTGCTCATAAACCAATCACTGCTCACCATACTGCTCATAAACCAATCACTGCTCACCATACTGCTCATAAACCAATCACTGCTCACCATACTGCTCACCATACTGCTCATAAACCAATCACTGCTCACCATACTGCTCATAAACCAATCACTGCTCACCATACTGCTCATAAACCAATCACTGCTCACTGCTCACCATCTGCTCACTGCAACTCTGCTCACCATACTGCTCACCATACTGCCATCACTCACCATACTGCTCATAAACATCACACTGCTCACCATACTGCTCATAAACCAATCACTGCTCACCATACTGCTCTCACCATACTGCTCACCATACTGCTCATAAACAATCACTGCTCACCATACTGCTCATAAACCAATCACTGCTCACCATACTGCTCACCATACTGCTCATAAACAATCACTGCTCACCATACTGCTCATAAACCAATCACTGCTCACCATACTGCTCATACACCAATCACTGCTCACCATACTGCTCATAAACAATCACTGCTCACCATACTGCTCACCATAAACACTCACTGCTCATAAACTGCTCATCACTGCTCACCATACTGCTCATAAACCACTGCTCATCACTGCTCACCAATCATGCACCATACTGCTCATAAACCAATCACTGCTCACCATACTGCTCACCATACTGCTCATAAACAATCACTGCTCACCATACTGCTCATAAACCAATCACTGCTCACCATACTGCTCATAAACCAATCACTGCTCACCATACTGCTCATAAACAATCACTGCTCACCATACTGCTCACCATACGCTCAAACCAATCACTGCTCACCATACTGCTCATAACCAATCACTTTGCTCATAACTGCTCATAAACCAATCACTGCTCACCATACTGCTCACCATACTGCTCATAAACAATCACTGCTCACCATACTGCTCATAAACCAAACACTGCAATCCTGCTCAACCAATCACAATGCTCACCATACTGCTCATAAACCAATCACTCACTGCTCACCATACTGCTCATAAACAATCACTGCTCACCATACTGCTCATAAACCAATCACTGCTCAACCATACTGCTCATAAACCAATCAATCACTGCTCACCATACTGCTCACCATACATAAACCATCATATGCTCATAAACCAATCACTGCTCACCATACTGCTCATACTGCTCATAAACCAATCACTGCTCACCATACTGCTCAATGCTCAAACAATCACTGATCACCATACTGCTCATAAACAATCACTGCTCACCATACTGCTCATAAACCATGCTCATAAACCAATCACTGCTCACCATACTGCTCATAAACAAATCACTGCTCACCATACTGCTCATAAAACCAATCACTGCTCACCATACTCACCATACGCTCATAAACCAATCACTGCTCACCATACTGCCAAAAACACCATGGCTCATAAACCAATCACTGCTCACCATACTGCTCACCATACTGCTCATAAACAAAACACTGCTCACCATCATACCATACTGCTCATAAACAATCACTGCTCACCATACTGCTCACCATACTGCTCACCATAAACCAATCACGCTCACCATGCTCACCATACTGCTCATACTGCTCACCAATCACTGCTCACCAATATACCATCATGCTCACCATATAAACAATCACTGCTCATAACCCATACTGCTCACCATACTGCTCAAAACCAATCACTGGCTTTACACTGCCATACTGCTCATAAACCAATCACTGCTCACCATACTGCTCATAAACAATCACTGCTCACCATATGCTCATAAACCAATCACTGCTCACCCTACCATACTGCCTCATACTGCTCAAACCAATCACTGCTCACCATACTGCTCATAAACCAATCACTGCTCACCATATACTGCACTGCTCACCACCATACCAACCATAACTGCTCATAAACCAATCACTGTTCACCATACTGCTCATAAAACCAATGCTCATCATCACTGCTCACCATACTGCTCATACTGCTCAACCAATCACTGCTCACCATACTGCTCATAAACCAATCACTGCTCACCCATACTTGCTCACCATAATAAACCAATCACTGCACCATACCATACTGCTCATAAACCAATCATAACTGCAATAAACCAATCACCTGCTCATAAACCAATCACTGCTCACCATACTGCTCACCATACTGCTCATAAACCAATCACTGCTCACCATACTGCTCATAAACCAATCACTGCTCACCATACTGCTCATAAACCAATCACTGCTCACCATATGCTACTGCTCAAACCAAATCACTGCTCACCATATGCTCATAAACTCACTGCAAACCAATCACTGCTCACCATACTGCTCATAAACCAATCACTGCTCACCATACTGGTCATAAACAATCACTGCTCACCATACTGCTATGCACCAAATAATGCTGCTCATAAACAATCACTGCTCACCATACTGCTCACCATACTGCTCATAAACCAATCACTGCTCACCATACTGCTCATAAACCAATCACTGCTCACCATACTGCTCATAAACAATCACTGCTCACCATACTGCTCACCATTGGTCCTATAAACTATTTACTGCTTATTTCTCTCATCATCTAATCACTGTTTATCACTGTTCTTATTAACCAATCACTGTTCTTATTAACCAATCACTGTTCTTATCACTGTTCTTATAAACCAATCACTGCTTATAACCAATGTTCACCACTGTTCATATAAACTAACAAATAAGACATACAGTGACTTAACAATATGTTCCAAAGATCTTTGTCCTTTGATTTATCCGTAAATGTTCTCAGAGGCCAAGCTGCATCTAAATATCTTCAGAGGAAAGACTCCGAAAGAGAGCGAGAGCGTGAAACAAAGCACACCAAACCACCGTAACCCTGAAAAACCACTTCCCAGTCTCTGTTCCCATGCTTTAAGATCCATTAAACCTCGGACTCCAAGCATTGTGGACTGGAATTTCACCAGCCTGTAGTGGTTTACAGAACTACTTCTTCATGTGGAAGCTCGTTTGAGGAACATTGCGTTCACTCATGGACTTTAAGCATGACGAGGTAACACAGAACAGCTCTCCCAGAGAGAGAAAGAACAAGGATGTCCAATGTCCACAGCTACAGATCTTTATATAGTCATCAGGATCAGAGGTTCTCAAAGTGGTTCAGATTTTTCAGAAATTACAGAAGAAGAATTGTAAATTACAGAAAATGACAACTCACTATTATTAAAGTTATTATAGTTATTAACTTCTTCTAAATGGATTTATTCCAAACTTCTGGAACGTTCAAACTATTTCTGATAGAATGCTCCAATTGGCCCAGCATGTTTTGTCCTTGAAAAGTTTCAAGAAAAGGGGCTCATTTTACACTTGACCGAAGCCATTATCCAGAGCCACTAACATTTATCTCATGTTTACTTGTCCAGTGGTGGTAGATTACTGGTGCTGGGAATTGAACCCATAATCTAAGAAGACCTTGAATTGGCAAAAATCTGTATCGATGAACTAATATTTATATTAGGCTGTTTGGCAGCATTGGGAATTTGGCAGACACCTTTATCCATTTAATGCCTTTATCATGCTAAGCAGTTAAAGGTTTAGGGGCCCAAAATCTTTCAATCTCAGTTTCACACTTTAACCACCAAACTACCAATTCCCCTTTTACTTTATATTTACCTTTCAGACGCCCTTATCCAAAGAAACATTCATTTATCTATTTTTTTTACACATCTGATTAACCCAGGATTACGGGCCTTGTAATAAGGGGCCCAGCGGTGGTACCTTGTAGGGTCTGGAAATTAAACACACAATCTTCCGATTTTTTTTTTTAAATAAATCATTACAAAACTTGATGTGTTGAGGAACTGGTAGCTCAGTGCTGTACGGTGTTGGACTGATGATTAGAGGATTATGGGTTCTAATTACTAGGACCACCAAGCTGCTACTTGAGCAAGGCCCTTAATTCTCTACTGCTCAGTTGGATAAAAATATAAAAATCATAAAAACCGTCATTAGATCAAACTTTAAATCCGCTGTTTTTTTTACTTGTGTGAAGTCTGTGGTGTGTTTGGATATCAGGTTTTTTACTCAAAAATTAGCAGAACGAACAATAAAAGTGGCAGATGAGCCAATCAGCATGGAATAATAGATAGATAGATAGATAGATAGATAGATAGATAGATAGATAGATAGATAGATAGACAGACAGACAGACAGACCGACAGATAGACAGACAGACAGACAGATAGATAGATAGATAGATAGATAGACAGACAGACAGACCGACAGATAGATAGATATACAGACAGACAGCCAGATAGATAGATAGATAGATAGATAGATAGATAGATAGATAGATAGAGAGATAGACAGATAGACAGACAGACAGACAGACAGACCGACAGATAGACAGACAGACAGACAGCCAGATAGATAGATAGATAGATAGATAGAATAGCAGAGAGGAAGAAAGAAGTAACTTGCAGTTATACCTTCATGCATTCTTGTAACTATGGTATTATTTTAACCCCCTCTTTTTTTTCTTGCCCCAGATCGACGAACCAGATGACCACACCATTGAGCTTAGCAAAGTGCAGAGCGTGAAGGTGGTGGCGAAAAAGCGTCGCGGACGCGACCAACCTCGAGCTTTCAAGATCTTTACAGACAATAAGAGGTACGTGCTGAAGGCAGAGGACCAGAAGCATGCAGAGGAATGGCTACAGTGCATCAACGTAGCTGTAGCACAAGCCAAGGAGCGTGAGAACCGAGAGGCTACGACATACCTGTAGGTCAATACGAGAGCGCAGGAGTCATTTGCTGAAGGACTGGTTGGTTTCTTTGCACATATGAGCGATGAGCCAAAAAAGATGTGGTTCTCAAGTTTTCTAGAAACATCTAAACACCTGTGGGCTTTGATCGTCTAGTACATGGAATGAAGATAATGCGACCGAAGTGGCCAATTATGCTCAAACGCACAGAACCGGAAAGATCAGCGCTGATTATTGGACAGTGGCAGAACTGTGTGGAAAAAAAGTCCATTAGTGGGGACGCTGGGATGTGTGTGTGTGTGTGTGTGTGTAAAGGTTTATAGTGTGTGCAATGTGCCACTATGCAGATCCTCAAACCGCCTGTGCAGGTAAATCATCAGATAATCTGACCTAATGAAACACAGGGGCTCCATCCGAAATCGCATAATCCCAGTATATTTATGTCAAAATTCTTACGTAAAAAAAAACAAACAGTAGTTGAAAAGATCCCGGATGATCCACTTGTTGTTGTGGTTAAATTCATGATGCTGTGACATCATAGGTCATGTGACAATATCAACATGGCAGAATGTGGGATGTCCCAATTTTATTCATACCACCTGTAACCATACTATATAGAACAGAGTTTATTAACGGTCGTAAGCTACAAACTTAACTGAATGTAGTATTGTTCAGTGTTAAGAGCCAATTCCAAACCAACAGACAGACAGACAGACAGGCAAGAAGATAGATGGATGGATGGATGGATGGATGGATGGATGGATGGATAGATAGATAGATAGATAGATAGATAGATAGATAGATAGATAGATAGATAGATAGATAGATAGATAGATAGATAGATAGATAGATAGATAGATAGATAGATAGATAGATAGATAGATAGATAGAAGATGAAAGAGAGGAGGAAAGAAGCATCTTGCAGTTATACCTTTATGCATCTTTTTAATAGTATTTGCCTTTTTCGATCTTTACCCAGACAGACAGACAGACAGAAAAAAATAGGAAGCATAGATAGAATAAAGCATGAATAGAAAAAAAAACAAAGATAGATAGATAGATAGATGAGACAGACATGCAGACACACATTGACAAAGCGCCTGACAGGGATTTTAAAATTAGTTCTTTTTTTTAATTCATAAATTTTTTTAGGTTTAGTGCTTAAACATTCTTTACTTTTGTAAATGTTTTTGGGTTTTATTTTTGGAGTGTTTATTATTCCTTTTTAGTCTTTCAGCCAAAATGTTTGATTTGCAACTTATTTAAAACTTTATGTTTTGCAAAAAAAAATGTGTGTGTGTGTGTGTGTGTGTGTGTGTGTGTGTGTGTGTAAAGCATTTATTAGAGTATTTGAAAATGAAATCGGTCCAAACCGAGTCTGAGTTCTTGGCGGATGGTGAAACTGCTTAAAGTTTTCACAGATGAATTATTTAATAGCAGCGTCGTTGTGGTCTCATAGCTTACACTCCATCAGGCGTGTGTTCTATACGAGCTGGAACTCATCCCAGTCTGCTGCTGGCCCAGTCTGTTTACATTGAGTACATTTACCACTCAGTCACACTCTGAAGATCAAATTTTCAGATACACCACATAACCAAAAGTTTTGTCTCATAATTTTGCCTTAATCTCGTAATTTCAACTTTATTTTCAATGTATTTCAACTTTATTCCTGAAGTATTTTAACTTTATTTTAACAGAATTTTGCCTTTTTTCTGGTAAATTTTACTTTATTCTGTAATTTTCACTTTATTCTGAAAGTATTTTGATTTTACTCTTGGAGAATTTCAATGTTATTAGCTTAATTTCAACTTTGCTTGTGTAATTTTGACTTTATTCTTGTAATTTAAACTTTATTTTCAATGTATTTTCACTTTATTGTCGTGATTTCAACTTCACGGCACGTCATTTTGACTTTTCTCACAGTTTCGACTTTATTCTGAAAGTATTTCCACTTGACTTGTGAAGTATTTCGACGTTATTATTATAATTTCAACTTTACTCGTGTAAATCTTGTCAATCTAATTCTTTTTTTATAATGTGGCACTGAACTAAATCTCTGTCACAATTTTGGTCCCAAAAAGCACGTCCCACGTCCTTGTGTCTTATTTTAAAGATTTGCAGACATGTCTATTATTTACATTTCCAGCATTTGGCAGACGTCTTTATCCAGATCGACTTACATTTATCTCTTTTATACGACTGAGTAATTGGGGGTTAAGGGCCTTGCTCAGGGGCCCAACAGTGGTAATTTGGTGGTGCTGGGAATCGAACCCTGATCTCTCGATTAGCAGTCGACAGTTTAACCACTGCGCTACCACTCTTCTCTATCATTTACTATCTGCTTTATATCTCCAATTTTCACTAAAACCTGCGATTTTAATACGACAGAACACTTCTTTTTAATTAAGAATTTTTTGTCTGCACTTAAAAAACCCTGGAGGGACTGATTTTAACTCTCTCAGCTCGCAACTTATTCATTACAGGTGTTTTCCAGGTGTGTGTGAATGTTTTTACACACACTTGGCTTGAGTAAACACACTGAGTGTGTGTACAGCTGTGTATTTATACACCAATCCCTTGGCCATTAATGTAATGAGAAATACACAGACCATGACGTGTGTTTGTATGTAGTTAATGTGTATTTTGGTGGTCATGTGTGAACCGTCTGGATTTGGGCGAGATTTTTATATATATATATATATCAGATTTGCTTAACTGTACAGTTTAGTTACTGAGTCACATGACCTGAAAATGAAGCTGAGAGTGTAACGTGTTAGTCATCGCCAGCCTGGGGGGGTGGATTTGGCTCGGTGTGTGTGTGTGTGTGTGTGATTGTTTCCAGATCTCTGCATAACCTCTGCACACCAAAAAAAATGCAATGCATTGCTTTCACTCGAAAAACTTTATCATTTCTTAGCAAAGCATTTCATAATGTACATATAAAGGGAGGACATTTTGGGCGGCCAAAAGTGACACAATTTTTAAATTACGTGTTAATTTAATCAGTAATTATTATAGGGATTATTTAGTGATTAAAGAAAAAATTAATTACATGTACAAGTTCATGGCAGTTTATGCTGCTGAGTGAGGAATAAAACACCACACACACACACACAGACACAAACACATAAGAAAGCTGATGAGAACCAGAATTACTTTTGTGTTTGTAAAATTGTCTTGTAATAATCTTTAACCTGCAGAAAACGCAGACTCGTTTTGGAAATCGTACACGTTGCCCCTGCACTTGACCTCGTGTGTGGAGATTAAATATCCCGTCTTCCACTCGTTCGTTCGGCATGCCGGGAGCACTATTCGCAATCAAAACACATAAAAAAGGAGAAAAAATACTCCAACCCAACATCGATACACACAAAGGACTTCAGACAATAAACGTCGTTACACAAATGATTGCTAAAGAAGGAAAACGCTGCGACATCTGGTTAAAATTCCTGCGTTAAAATTATAAAAAACAAACATTGTTTTTTCTCTTCTTAATTACACCATTAAACCAAATTATTGAAGCAATGTTTGTGTATCATTAGGAAAAAAATTGGTCATGTGACCTGAGCCTACTGCTATTCATCATGTGGATTTGGTGTGAGATGCTGGCATCATACTTTCTACTCCATTTGCTAAAACAAAACCGAGCAGTGTTGTTAGACTCCATTTTTGTCATCAAAAGCTTAGGATCGTTTCCAAGCTCACGGATTTAAAGTCTGCCAGGAATCTGATCAGAGTAATTAATGGAATGTGTGTGATTCCTGTCATGTTCTTGGAAGCTGATTGGCTTTGACATTTGTAGTATTTTTAAAGTGTAAATCTGTTCAGACCTGCTTAATATCCCAGCCAGTGAAAATGAACAGATTCTGTCGACTGTTAAAACTTTGGAATTTGTTATGGAGAGCTTTTTAGATTTTGTTTTGAAACCAATGCGTTTCTGGATTCTGATTGGTCATAAGGTTCAGATCCATTTTCTATACCAGTATCCATTTTAATAGAAACGGTTATCGTTTTTTTACAGATGAACCGATATCGAACTTTTCGATTACAGTGGAAGGAACTTACGTCATCGACTAGGAAGTAATGCTATATAAACACGAGTGACAGTGGGCCTAGTGTAAGCTCTTTTTTTTCAGTGTGTGTGTGTGTGTAAGAGAATCAATAAAACATTTTCAAAACTTAAAAACAGCCTAAAAATCCCCAAAAATGACAACATTAGATAGGATAATCCGCAATTCATTTCGGGCACAAACACACATCTGCAGTGTGTTAGCTGCCTGGGGGTGGAGCATGCGCAGTCGCTTGATTGCAAGCATTTTAAGCGCATATGAAACCACTACAATGGTGGCTAAATACCATGGGGTTTTCCCTGAATCAAGGTCTCACAGTGATGGATGTATGGAGGGACCCCCGGTTTCTGGTTGGGGCAGTTCGTCATTGTGTGACACTTATGACAGGTTGGGCAGCAGTCATGAATGGCAGCTACACCCAAGGACTGTGGGACGAAGCACATCTCTAATGGCACATAAATTGAATGTCATTGGTCGTGTATATCAATCACCAGGAAGGTCTATGCCTGCGCCCGCTAAGCAAACTAGCAAGCCAGATCTTTTAATGGGATGTATATCTCAGGGTCCCTGAACCAAAAAGCGGACCTCCTGTTGAGTTTTCTTTGTGGCACTAGGATGCCTGCACAGCAACTGTGGTTTTTTCTGTCATGGGACCTTGCTATGGTGTTGCTAAGGTCTTGCTACCAATCACTGTAGGAGGCTTTAGACAGTCACCTAACCATGAAAACGTTGTTCCTAATGACCATCTTTCCAGGAGGATTGGTGACATTCCCATCAGGAGGATTGGTGACATTTGTTGGGTGACATCAGGAGGATTGGTGACATTCCCATTGGTGACATTCCCATCAGGAGGTTTGGTGACTTTACTGTTATGTCTGGATTTCACACGCAGCATGGTAAAAGCCTTCTTCCACCCATGGCCAGGGTACGTGTCTAAAGTTCCAACTTCAACACCCCGTCCTGTTTTGGTTAATGTGTGTGTGACCTAAACAATTCCGGACAAACTGTAGACATGTACATATTAGGTCAATCAGACGGCTGATTACAAAAAAATGATTCACCTGCAATTTTTTAAAATCTTTTAATATTTTCATCAACCCCTAAGTTAAAATAAATTCATGCGAATGTGTCCGGTCAGCTGTGTGAAATGTGTATGGGACAGAAACGCCCCTAACATGTTAGCACTTCTAGACCTTCTAGCTGTGGTGTTCAGAGATCAGAGAAAGCAATGGGTGGAAACTGCAGCAAAAAGTTTGAGAGGGAACGGGAAGGTCAGAGGTTCAAGTGGATGAGTCTGCTGGTGTGACAGAGACCGGAGACAGAAGGACAGAGAGAAAGAGAGAGAGAAAGAGAGAGAGGAGAAAGAGAGAGAGAAAGAGAGAGAGAAAGAGAGAGAGAGAGGATTTCTGGTGGTTGTATAATGGTTTATGCCAAAACCAAAACACATCCACAGTATTTGTTTTTATTTACTCTAATCCGGGAACATCCTGGACACTATTTCGAGCGATAACCACGGCGACCACATTACAGGATTACCGCCTTTGCTTTAATGAACTTGGGTTACATGTTCGGGAGTTGGGTTTGTACACAGCTGACATGATTCCAGACCAGTACTTCCTAATTTGGGATTAAGAAAAAATTGACAAGGTTTGGAAAATAGAAGCAAAGTAAAATTAGGCATTTTTTGTTTGACTTTGAATGGAAACTTCTTTTAATTGTACAGAAACAGTTAAATATATGAGTAGGTACTACAGTTGAGTTAGTATTATGCATAGTAGTAAATGTAGTATTATACATTTTGTAGTATTATACATTATGTATAGTTAGTATTATACATTTACCATGTTGATAGCCACAAGACATACGGTGTCACAGCAGTGAGAATTTAAAGTGGTAGCCTAGTGTTTAAGTTGTTAAATTGCTAGTTGGAAGATTGGGGTTTGATTTCCAGCACCACCAAGCTACCACTGCTGGTGTCTGACAAATGTAAATGTAAAGTTGGATTATAATAATAATAAAGTAAATATTAACCACAAGGAACAACGTACTTCCTTTAAAAAATTGCTGCATTGCTGCTTTCCGCCATTTTGGAATATGACGAGTCTTGATGATTAAGTATTATGCTAACATACTATAATCTGAATTAAAAGATAGGATTATGGAAAGGTTTCTAACGCACATTAAGTGTATCTAAGTTTGTCCTAAACAAATACAGACACTGACACTAAACTGAGACTTCAGTTGTCTTTTATTTATTAAACAAAATATACAAAATATAATATTATTAGGCTTAATGTGTTATTGCGTCTATATCAAAAAAACCCTGCTGTTTCCATAAAAGCACAGTAGAGTACATTCCCCCTCACCGAGTATTTAAAGCCCAAATCTCTGAATCGCTCACATCGTCTCCTCTGTCAGGACTCGTGAGCACCTGCATTCACTCAGACGGTGAGACAATTCATCACTCCCGCTTTTCGCTTCTGCACATTTGCGCTCGGTTGTTTCTCACTTACACATTACATACGTGTGATGTTATGTGGTAAAGACGATTTCTCATCCTACAGTCAATAAAGTCAAACAGAATAGACCGCAAAGATAGGCTTAGCGCAGGGTTCGATATGGTGATCTATTGAGAATGGAACGAGGATAATATAGACTAGATTTTCAAATGTACAATTCATACATGTGAGCCAGCTGTATTCCTTCTGCTTCTCTCAGTTCATTGCTTATCCTTCAGGACAGCGCCACCATGTTATACACAGGCAAGGGAATCATTTCTACTAATGCTGAATTTTATTTTAAAGATCTTTGCTTAACATCTTCTGCTACTTCTGACGCTCCTGGCTGGCCCGCCAAATCTGCTGGGGCAGGTTTTTTTATGAGAACTTGATTTCAGCACAATTCCCACTGCATGAATAACTTATGCACATAAAAGATATAAAACTAAACCAGAAGCTTTTTGATTAAAGGTAGATGCAGTGTTTATGTGGATATTATTCAGAGACCTGAATCTGGCAACTTACTTTAGACACATAGACAAATAGTAACACAATATATATCATGAAGGTTCTATGTCTGATGTTTAGAGATGTTTGGAAAGGTTCCTCATAGAAGAACCACATGCCTGCACCAGAGAAGAACGATGAGCACTTCCTGTTGCATCACCAATGAGGTAATAGTGTAAAGTCTAATACGTGACATGAAGATGTAGACAAGCTGTTGCTGTATTCCACAGTCGTCCATATGTTATGGGATGCAGGGCAGATAAAGAACGTTGTTTTGGTTTCTGCAGGACAGATGGTTATGTAACGTCTTAAATCATTTGGAAGTTTTACATTAATTATACTCGTTTAGTTAAACAGGTTCAGGGTTGAAGATAGCATCTTGCTCCGAAATTCAGGTTTAATGCTCTAATGGAGAACAAGTCTCTGCTGTTCATATCAGCGTTTCTTTATGATGTCACGACAAGCAAAAACTCTTAGCAGGATCGAAATGCGCTCTTTTTTGGCAACGTAAAATCAATCGTAAAATCGGGTCCAACATCAGCACACGTCCTCTGAGACGCTTCCCCGGTTACAGCCAAGCGCCCGTTCTCCGTCTTTTAGACATCCGATACATTTGCTTCTATTTTTTCCTCACTTTCATGCAAAGTCATGCTCATGTCCAGATTCGTGCATGGTACAAAGTGTGGAGCTGCCAAAAAAAGAGAGGGGAAAGAAATGATGAACAGATTAAAAGATTAAATAAAGAAAAGAAAGATGGAAACATGAGACATTCTAAACAGCCTTTAATAGGCCCGTAAAATCGTAAGTACACCAAGAGCGAGAGGATCGATCAGGAGTACAGATTTCGAGAAAGAATTAAAGAACAAACGCCAGCGATGGAGATCCCTGTGAGAGAAGAAACAACATGTGGTTTCACTTAGGTCCTTTTCTGCCTGTATGTTTCCCAGAGAGGCTTTTTTTTGTGTAATTAACTCCCATTTCTCTTTCATATGGCTTTGTGCACAGTATTGAATTAAAGTTGTAGCCTCGCTGAGGGGCAGAACACTCACACACTGAGATCCTCGATGTCACGTAGAGTTTATGTTGGAATGTTTTCCACCTTTCTATAGGTTTTGTATGTATGTGTGAGGAAAATGTATGTACTGTAGAACCATGAGCGCAATAATTAATTCCAGTACACACTGTATCAAAACAGCTGTATAGAAATCCAGATGTAGGGGTGAAATAATCAGCTCACACACTCACAGAACGTCTGTGTATTTTGGAACGTTACATTCTTCTTTCACTGGAACTACAGTAAGAGACTCAAACCCTGTTCCAGCACGACAATGTCCCTGTGCACAAAACCCCCGATCTCCAGAAAGACATGCTGTGTTCTGGATGTTTTGGAGTAGAAGAACTCTCATGTCCCGATTCTGACTCAACCCCTTTAAACTGAACCCCTTTGGGATAAACTGGAACCCTAACTGAACCCCAGACCTCCAAACCTCATCACTAGTGTCTAATCTCATTAATACTGTTGAAACCGAATGATCAAATCCCCACAGTCACA
Organism: Bagarius yarrelli; assembly: GCA_005784505.1. NCBI lineage: Eukaryota > Metazoa > Chordata > Actinopteri > Siluriformes > Sisoridae > Bagarius > Bagarius yarrelli. Next base: position 208,859 of record VCAZ01000011.1, read on the forward strand.
TGACACAGAAGTGAACAGGAACAGGGTAAATATGATGAATATGACAGGTGTTCCAATATTTAGTGGTTTAGTGGTTTGCAGTGTTGCCTCACAGCAAGAAGGTCCCGGGTTCGATTCCCCTGCAGGGGTCTTTCTGTATGGAGTTTACATGTTCTCCCTGTGTTTGTGTGGGTTTACTCTCCAGAAACATGTATGTTAGATTGATTGGTGATTCTAAATTGCCCATAGGAGTGAGTGTGAGTGTGTGTGTGTGTGTGTGTGTGTGTGTGTGTGTGTGTGTGTGGCCCTGTGAGGGACTGGTGACCTGTCCAGGGTGTCCTCCTCCTGCCTTTCACTCACTGTTCGGGTTTTCTAAATATTCTAAAATGTCTGGAATTCTGCTTTGCTTTTTTACAGTCGCCATTTATTGCGTCATTAAATTCCGCACCAGTTTCACACACCACCAATAGTCTGTCATGTACGCAACCATCGGTAGAACTACATCTCGATAATTACCCTCAGCATCATGACTGGAGGCAGAGCGGCGATTTGTCTGTCAGCAGTCGGTGGCATCTGGTTGGTTCCCAAATGCAAATATCATTTATCTGAGAATTTATATTTGCCCCAGGATCCGTAAAAGCGGAATGCATGAACTGCAACGCTGGAACATGCGCTCTTGTTTGGTTGAAGAAATTGTGTTTGTTTATTTATTCATTTATTCATTCATTCATTTACAAGCTCATTACTGGGACCAGACTCTGGGGTCTAAGTATTTTTAATAGACATTTTCTGATTGCTGTTGCATTTTATAAAATTTGTCATAACCTTTTACAACATCCTGGTATGTTTACGCATAAAACATCACGGTACACAACTGTAGTTTCGTTTATATGTCCAATTTTGTCAGTTTCTAAACAAAATCAGTTATAACGCATCAGACTGGTACCTAAAAATAGGTAGCTGTTACAGATGGTAAAATGTCGCCCTCTGGTGGACACTGTGATGAATTACTAAAATAGGATTCCTAAAGAAGTTGTGTTAAAGCGGTTATTTCTTAAGGAAATGAAGATTATATTAAAAAAGCCACAAATGGATGTGCTGTGGTGAAACCTTCTTCGGAATGGAGTTAAAGAGAGAAGGAATTGGTCTACACGGTTCCAGGGGAAATTGTTCATTCTACACTGCAGTGAAGAGAGAAAAAATGAGCTGTGATGAAAAGTTTCTGCTTCATTGTCTCGCTGTGAGATGGTCCAGGACCAGTGAAGGATGACGTGTGAAACGAGGAAGAGCCAAAGTTCTGAAAAATGATTTTAATTTGCGCTTCATAACATCAGTACAGATGTTTCCCATATGTGTGAGGAAATCTTTCAACTGAACCGCTCTAATTATGAGATCATCAGATGAACAATAGTCTATTGAGCGTTCTTTCTTTCTTTCTTTCTCTCTCTCTCTCCCTCTCTCTCTCTCTCTTTCTGTCTCTCTCCCTCCTCTCTCTCTCCCTCTCTCTTTTTTCTCTTTTCTCTCTCTCACTTCTCTCTCTCTTCTCTTCTTTTCTCTTCTATTCTTTCCTCTTCTCTCTCTCTCTCTTTCTTTTTCTGTGATGTAATTTCTTGCGCCCTCTGCTGACTGCGTGGTAAATGAAATAAAATAGGGGGAAATGTTTTTTTTTTCTCTGTATTAAAATTGTGTCTATTCGTTTTTCTAAATCCGAAACCCTGTTTGTAACGTCAGTCCCAGGTCGTCCCTTTCATTTACACATTCTGCAACTCTGCTGATTTCACCAGCATATGATTACATCAGATCCATACAGAGACATGGATGATGGTTTAACCCAGCGGATGTGTTTATTACAGTTCGTAGCAAAAACACAAACAGAAAGCATGAAGAACAGAAAGGACACTGGAGACAGAACGGAGCAGACAAGGATGAAAGAGACTGGGGACAGAAGACACAGGAATCTGGTGGTGAGGGGCAGTGGTGGCTCAAATGGTTAAGGCACTAAGTTGCTGATTTGAAGACCAGAAACAACTGGGTTCAAGCCCCACCACCGGCAAGCCAACCATTGTTGGGTCCTTGAGCAAGACCCTTAACCCTTCCTGCTCCAGGGGGCGCTGTATCATAGCTGACCCTATGGTCTTGATACTAAGGAAACAAGTAAGAAACTGCTAGGAAGTCTGTTATATTATTAATCTCCATCAGAATGTTAGAATATTAATGATTTATTTAAAAGGTTTTATTGAAACTAAGCAGAGGAAGAAACATCTCGAGATGTTTTCTGTAAACTCTTTATTAGTCGTCCAAAATTCATTCCAAATTATACAGTCATGCCTACAAATGTATATCAATTAGAAACAATGAGATTTTTTTTTTTTTTGTCAAAGGAAATAAAATGCTTAACATCACAAACCTTTAAAACAATTTACTGTTTAAAGAACAAGGAAATGTCTGCTCACAGTCACATTTTCACATATTCACATTATTATTATTTTGTTCACATTGAATGGATCCATTTTGAAATGCAAATAAAAATGTTACCACAACCTGACGGCTAATGTGTGTTAAAAAAACGGGCAGCTTAGCGCTGTTTCTTTACAGCAAGAAGGTTCCGGGTTCGATTGCATGTTCTCTCTGTGCTTGCATGGGTTTCTCCGGGTTCTCCAGTTTCCTCCGACAGTCCAAAAAACATGTATGTTACTATGTTTATATCTGTGTTCTATGTTTATGGCCCATATTTATGGTTTATGTTTTATGTTTATGTTCTAAGTTTATATGCTTATGTTTATGTTTATTTTCTATCTTTATGGTCTATAGTTCTACGTTTATGTTCTGAATGAATGAATGAAAAACAACAATTAGCTTAACCTGTGATAAAACCACCGGTGTTGTTATGGTTGATTATACTAACTCGTTCGGCTCTATTGTGTCCAGTTCTTTTTAAAGTTCTGGAGCCTGTTTCTATCCACACTGATTTCCTTAACAGAGAGTTCCACTGGGATGATCCTCAGAGCTTCTTCAGGACAGGCGTTACAGAAGTACGGATACACTCGCTCAGTGAAGGTGTGTACAAAGGTGTATACATGAGTTTCATTGACAGGATTGAGGAAGGACACACAGCCGCCGTCCAAGTCCAGCAGCACTTGGACCCGCTGCAGTTTCTCCTTTAGTTTGATAGGAATAAGCACCTCATCTGACAAGCCGTGACCATATTTGCCCTTATAGTACCCGATATGCCACAGACCTTTTTTGGACAGAATTTCTTTGTGCTTATACGCAGACTCTGAGATCACGCCGACGGCCCACGCCGAGCTGTTTCCCACTTGGATTTCCCAGCAGTGTTTACCAGAATCATAACCCTCAGAACCTAAAACACTGGAATATTCACTGAATATCAGCGGGTTCAGTGGAACCTCTGAGCTGCTGGTTTGAACCTCTATTCTAGTGAGATTATCAGTCAGGTGCAGACAGGGATGAGCAGTATTGGGGTCGAGGATAACAGGAGCTGGAAAAAGCAGAGAATTCAGTGATTTTTGGTTGATGAGGTGGAGACTTTATTCATTCTTGTGTTTATGTTTTATGTTTACATTTACAGCATTTGGCAGATGTCCTTATACAGAGCAACTTAGATTAATCTTGTTTATAAGATTATAACAACTGAGCAATTGGGGGTAAAGGGCCTTGCTCAGGAGCCCAATCTTCGGGTTGGTACTCCATTTTATGGGGATGTGGTGGCTCATCTCTGTTTATGTTCTATGTTTATCTTCTATGTTTAAATGCTTATGTTTATGTTTATTGTCTATGTTTATGGTCTATAGTTTTATGTTTATGCTCTATGTTTATGTTCTATTTTTATTTCCTGTGTTTATGGTCTATGTTTTTATGCTTATGTTTATAGTCTATGTTTATGGTCTATAGTTCTATGTTTATGTTCTATGTTTATGTTTAGGGTCTATGTTTATATTTATGTTTATGGTCTATAGTTCTATGTTTATGTTCTATGTTTATGTTTAGGGTCTATGTTTATATTTACGTTCTATTTTTATTGTTGTTTATATTTATGTTCTATGTTTATGTTCTATTTTTATGTTTATGTTCTAATGCTGAAGTCTATTTTTTTCAGGTTTGTTTTACTTTTTTGTTTCTTTAACTTGTTTTGTGTTTGACTTTTTATCATTGTAAATAAACACTTGCTTCCTATTCAACCCTACGACTCGTGACACCTTTTTATATTAAAACCTACTACAGTTAAACTGTGTTTGCAAAATTATTATATTTGTTTCTTGATAAATAATTCATCTAACTGCGCTTTTCTGCCGTCAGCTACAGATTTTTTTTTAATTTTAATTTAATATTGAAATATACGTATCATCTATACAGATTTATATAAAAGCAGGGAAAATTTAATAATGATATTCAATCCTGATATGATTTCTGTTCTATAGTCTGTCATATTCACTGCAGATAAGTTTAATACACGGAATTACGTGAAAAGGCCCAGCTGAACTCACTGTAGTTGATAATACTCAGCATTTTCTCCCACACTCTGAACTTCAGATTGCCCAGATGATGTGCCACATCAATCAGTGATACAGAGCTGTTCTCAGGATTCTTCATCTCACACTCGGTTCTAGAAGAACAGTCAAAGGTCAGTACTGCTATGGGTTTTGACTAGAGGTGTGGCGAGACACTTATCTCACAAGATAAAACACAAGACTGGGTTCATAAGAATGAGGCGAGATGACATTTTTAGATTTTTCTAAAAGAAATCCTCAATGATGAAATATTTTAATTAATTATTTGTGGTTATTAACAACATATAACTTTTTTCTGCCCTGTCCGTTATTGTGTGTGGTGGTGGTTGTAGCAGCTTCTATTCAAACATCAATACCGTGACAGCTATTAAACTCCGGTGAAAAAAACAGGCACGTGTCTCACCCGGCTAAGCAAAGTGAGTCCAGTCTGTACAACGAGGTTTATTGTGTGTGTGATGAATTTGATTTGTGGCTTAAATCTTGTCTAACGCGCAGCCACATCCATATTGCGCACATTATCTGTTACAATAGCGATGCAGACGGTGTTAGCAGAGGCGTTCGGTATTCATTACTTACAGTGTTTAAATATTGTCTCTGTCTTCTCTATAATTCTTTCGCTGTTTCTTATTTATAACAAAATTTTGGCACACAAACAATTTAAATGTGGCGACGGGGAATCTTCTATCCTTACATTCTCACCAGACCAGTCGGATCTAATGTATCTCGCGAGATCTCATGTCACAAGATCTTGTCACACCCCTATATTTGGACCCCCCCCCCCCCCCCAAAAAAAGAAAACAAGCTGTAAAATTCATACCGTTTCACAGTCTCCTCATGGTTCTAGAATTCAAAATAAGAGATTAAATCAAAGATCATTTTCATGTTCATTCCAATTTAAATTCTAATACAAAGCACAGCAGTATGTGTATATATATATATAGACATACATATATATAATTCAATTTATAAATTTATATATATATATATATACATATAAATTTATACTGCTTTAAGAATAAGATCTGCATTGTTTATTTATATATATTTATTTATATATTTATATATATTTTTATATATTTATATAGTATTTATTTTTGTAAAAAAAAAAAAAACGTGTTGTATAGATTTTTTACCTGCAAAAATAAAACATTGTTAGCTTTTATTTCCTCCTCCACGACTGAAACTTTGTCCGAGAGGACACAAATATTCTTGTTCATTTCGGTTATCTTCATCGTCACACTGTGAACTCTGCGCTCCTCCTCCTCTCTCAGAGCAGCTACGCTGGCAGCTTCTTCATCCCATAGAAACTGGTGAATCTTTTCAAACTCATGTCTGATCAGACACTCGGTGTAGTGAGTCTGACACTGGAAAAAACATCAACAATATCAACATGCAGTGTCTAATGAAATATTTACATGATGGTTTTTTGCAAAATATCACATAACGACAAGTTAATGCTATATTTACCTTAATATACTGCTCAGTTTGTACACAAGTGTGTTTCGCATTTTTAAACAGTTTTAGTCGCTCCTTTAGCGGTGCCAGTTTGTCTTTTAAATCCAGCTAGAAAATAAAGAAAAGAGGGAAAATACAGGAAAAGAATCCAGTAATTCGGGTTTTCTTCAAACAAAGAACATAAATGCCTATTTTTATTTTTTACATTTTATGAAAATCAAAAAAGTAATAAAAGTTTTTAGTTGTTAGTAAGTTGCACAGCTAGAAGAAATATTATTTGAACCACAACACAAATATTAATGACATAAATATCTCAAAATAATAAAAGTGAATTATTTGATTAAAATAAACTCCAGAGACTCCCTGTGTTTTTTTAATTGGACTAATTAATTAAACCCCAAAAAAAATATACTTTTATAAACAGTGCTTACAAAATGAATAAATGAATCAATTTATCTTCTATCTTATTCCCTGGTTCGGGGTCACAGGGATCTGCTGGAGTCTATCCCAGCCGTCTCTAAAACTGTAAAAGGCAGGAGGGGGACACCCTGGACAGGTCACCAGTCCATCACAGGGCCACACACACACACACTCACTCACTCCCATGAGCAATTTAGAATCACCAAGCAAGTCTAACATACATGTTTTTGGACTGTAGGAGGAAACCAGAGAAACCGGAGTAAACACACAGACAAGAACCCACGGGGAGAACATGCAAACTCCACACAGAAAGACCCCTGCAGAATGTTCTTGCTGTGAGACAACAGTGCTAACCACTAAGCCACCATGCTGCCCCCTGTGAGATAAATTCTTTTGTCTATTTTGTAGAATGTTGTAATAACCAGTTAATTAAGGATTTATTAACTTTCAGTTTTAATGCAGTTAAGATTTGCATTGTTTGTGCTACACATTTACAGCTATTTTAACGTGCTGTAACTGGTTTGGGTTTCAAAAAAATGCTTAATATTTGTACATTTTTAAAAATCATTACATTTAGTTGGACTAAATCTAGTCCAGTGGACATTTTTCTACTTTTCTATTGTCTTTAATCGCAGTTATACGCCAGCTGTCCATAAAAAATGCATCAAAACAGAGCAAATATGTAATAAAAAAGATTATTTGTGTGAAATCTAAATCACTCATACCTTCAGGTCCATTGCCACTTCATCCAGCAGTTTAAAGCAGTGCTTATTGTGTATTTCTGAGCTTTGACACTCCACACACACAGGCTGTTTATTCTCCAGACAGTAATGTGTGAGCTTCTTGTTATGGAGCATGCAAAGGATCTCCGCTTCGGCTGATGCTCTCCTGTCGCTCTCCTGCTCAAAAGCCTCACAAAGGTTCTTCAGAACACGATTACAACAAAGCTGATTCCCTGATGAGCTCCTTCTGCACAGAGGACATTTACGAGTGTCTGTGTTTTCCCAGGACTGTTCCAGACAGAGCTTACAGAAGCTGTGAGAACATGTCAGGAGCACCGGGTCCCTGAAGACATCATGGCACACAGGACACTGAAGATAATCCTCGAAAAGTGCTAGCCATGAGGCCATTGTTCTAACTGGTCCCCCTTATTGGGTGCTAGAGTTAAATCTTTCTCTTACTTCTTCACCGTGTTAAGTGTCCCTCTGACAGACATTTAAATGCAAGAATACGGTGTGGGGCATTCTTAATACAAAAGCTAAACAAAGGGGGCAATTTGCATTTTTACCTAAACACATCTGAGCAGTTCTTAAGAAGCATTCTTCCTGATAAAGCTTCACTAGAAATAGCAGATATTGATTCAGTTAAAAGATAAATACTCTTATTGTTCCATTACTGAATTCTAGAGAATTCCAGAGTGTTGCTTTGGGACTGCAGAGATGCTCATCTCGTCCGCATCTCTCAGACAAACATTTAAGATAAAGTTAGATTGGTTTGGGTTTAAAGCACGTGTGCTGGTGAGTTAGTAGGGAGATAAATGATATGCAAACAAACTTAAACCGGTCAATTACCCACAGCTCGCTCTTAAAATTAAAGGTCTAAACAATTTTTTAAGGATTTTTTGGGGGAAATATACAAAATATTGAAAGAGAAACATGTCAGTGTATGTATATGTGTGTGTGCGTGTGTGTGTGTGTGTGAGTGTGTTTATGTATCTGATCAAATCTGAAGATTTGAGCTGAAATTGGCTTCAGTCCAAACAGTCTTGGCTGTGGTTTCGTCTAATGATATGTGATCCTTTAAAAACAATACCGAACCAAACCAGGTCGACTGGTCCACCAGTTCTACTAAAGGGTTAGTCAAAGATGGTAGCTTCTAAAAGCAGTCAGAAGAAATCAGTTTAAAATCTTCTGTAAGTTGTTATTTTACTCGAACTCTATAAAATGATCTTCTTCCTGTAATTAGAAGAAATGATACCAATTTTAATTGAAAACACAGAAAAACGCTGCAGATTCCTGTTCCTGGTTTTTCATTGTTAACCCTTTAATGGCTGAGGGACTGAACCCGACACTCAAGTGGCTCGAACATGAACTGCGTTAGAATTAATCTTTTTTTTGTCATTTTGGTTTAAAATATTTTAATTTCTTCACACTTTTTTTAACACATCATGAAAACTGGAAACAAAAATAACCCAAAAAATAGAACAATGGCAAAATTGTGTGTGTGTGTTTGACAGAGAGAAAGAGAGAGAGAGAGAGAGAGAGAGAGAGAGAGAGAGAGAAAGAGAGAGAGAGTCTGTCTGTCTGAATGTCTGTTTTTGTTCCTGTCTGACTGTCTATCTAATATTAGCTAACTTGGTTAACTAGCTAATTTCACAAAGTGTAAAAATTAACTTAGATGGCATGGTAAAACACACAAACTCACAACCACACAATATTCATGAACGACATAGCCACAGACACACAAACACACTACATACAGTCATGTTAGCTAGCTTAGTTAGCTTGCTAGTGTTAAAACATGAAACACACACACACATTTTATATTTCTGTGTAAAATAATCTTTATAATGTCGCAAGTTAATCAAATCTGTTTCATCCAAACATTTTATTCTACACATTTCACAGCGCTGTAATTCCAGTAAGACAGACAGTTCAAAAAAAGGTCCAGACAAGCTAAGTGTCTGCTACCTCCAGACAGACAGACAGAACTTTATAATCATTTATCCACAAAACAGTTGGTCTTCAGAGTGAAGCTAATCTTTCTGATGTGCAGATGAAGGACATTAGGACCATCGAATGCCTGAAATGTAAATGTACCTCCACCAAGCCAGAGCCACCAGGTGAGCTATCAACATCACCAAGAACAATAGTCACTCCAGTATACACTTTCACACTCCTAACAACAGACCAATGCTCCCGGAGTGTTAAAGGCAAAACTTCAGGCCTGGAAAACAAAACCTGAATGTCTTGTGAACGACACCTATACACACACACACACACACACACACACACACCTCCACCCCCACCGAAAATCAGTGAGTACTCCATTTAACTTCCATATCTCTTCATGCACATACACGATACAAATAACATCAGGGACTACACACACACACACACACACACACACACACCAAATAAATGTAAATCAACACAGACCTCTGCATAACTTAACTTTTTATGACATAAGATATTTTAGGTTTAGGGTGTAAACACAGCTAAACACAATGTTCGAAAAAGGCCACTTTGCTCTTGTTTTGGCAAACGCCCTCAGATTTTACACAGTGAGAAGAATCCAAGTGCACTTTTTCAGAACTAGTGTAAAGGATGCCAGAAATAACATCTCCACAACGAACAAGCCGAATGTGAGTTCCAGGGCAGTTCTTTGTATGTTCTTCTGCTTGGAGCTCTGAAAGAAAGATAGATCCAGGAGATAAAATGTAGTGATATTAAAACAAAAGACCTGATTGGGTGCATTTAAATGTTTGAACAGAAATACTTTATCTTTATTTGAACTTTATCCATCTGAGCACTTAAGGGTTAAGGGCCTTACTTAGGGGCCCAGCAGTGGCGGCTTGGTGGTGCTGGGAATCAAATCTTCTAATCAGCCGTCAAACACCTTAACCACTGAGCTACCAATTCCCATACAGTTACTATAATTAGGGAAAATACTAGCGCAGTGGTTAGGTTGTGGAATGCTAATTGGGAGATCCAGTTTCGATTCTCAGAACCACCAAGTTGCAACCGCTGGGCCCCTGAGCAAGGCCCTTAACCTACAATTGCTCAGTTGTATAAAAGAGAATGTAAGTCGCGCTGGATAAGAACGTCTACCAAAAGGCTGTAAATGTATAAATAAATGTGTCTTTTTCAAACTGATCAAACAAATCTGGAAACACACACACACACACACACACACACACATTTGTCTAGAATATCTCTACATTCTGCAGCATTAATATATCCATTCACTAAACAGCACTGTTCAGCATAACAGCATAACAATATGCCTGTACACAAAATCCCTGAGCTGAATAAAGACATGGTGTGTAACAGTGTGTGTGTCAGTCAGTGGTTCTCTGCAGTTCTAAACACTCTCAGAATCACTGCCCTACATTTACACCCTAAATTCTAATATTAGTTCCATTAAATGGTATTAATTTATTCCAACAGTTTATTCTCTTCATTTCGTAGTGTTTCTCTCGCTGCACTGCTTCCGGTATGTGGATGTGGATGTTAGATTTTTTTGTCCAATCAGATTTCAGTTTCTATGTGCTGCCATGTTAATCTAATCTGCCTTCAGAATCACTAGCGCTGCCCGTGGAACTTACACTATATTAGCAGGGGCAGATTGATCACTGGGTAAAAACTGTTTCTATCAGATTTTAAAGATTTTTTTTAAAGATTTTAGGTTTCAAGCCTGCCAGAGCCGTTAACTGGCCCACAATAATGTCAGTTTTTTTCCATTCTCTGATTGGTTGATTAGAGTAAAACTGTTACAGTCCAGCACATACTAGCAAAACGCGTCTGTACAGGTGAATTCAAATTTTTACCCCCAGAATGGCTGACGGAAATTAACTTGGTCTCTGACAAACTTAAAAATATGTTATTAAGGCGGATTTTTCTGGAAAAGTAGTAGATGATGAGGAGAGTTCGGTATCCTGAAGATAACTAGCTTGTCTCAGTGCAGGAAAGAGTTTATTCCCCACTTCCAGACCAGCGCCGCCGACCGGTAACACTGACTTACAGCCTTTAAATGTCTGATAGATTTTATTGATATCTGTAATGTTTTTGTGATGTTATTAGATAAATATTAATTCTGAACTGTTCCAGATGTTGTAGGTGGTACAGTTGTGGTTGTAGTGTAGAGGTTTGGAGTTGTGTGTTAACGGGTTTCTTGCTTTAAAAATGTTTTTTATCCTCAATATGTGAAATGTCTCTCTGTCTAGCGTGTCTGTTGACCCCTGGCCCCGACTGCACGCCACTGCTGTTATATATGGTTAAAAAGACAATATTTTTTTATTTACTTTTTTATTGTCAAATAATTATTCACTATAAAAACAGTGGATTTTCTATTATTATTTGGTTCTTCTATGTAACCGGCTGAAAGAATGAAGCTCACATGTTCACATCCAGCCTGACAACATTCCTAGGACAAAAGGCAACAGGTATCAGCCTCAGCCTCAGCCTCTGCACACCAGACGTTCCCCTGTGACCTCTGTCCCCTGTCATTTTACAGCCTTCCCCACTTGGGGAGATTTTAATTGACATGTAAAGGGTCTTGAGAGACGAAACACTGGAACGGGGTCAAGGGTTACCACATTTTATACTCAAAAATAATGGACACCTGCCGCAGTGGGGGCCACATGCCTCGGGGCCAAGATATCAGTGCTAGTGGTATTAAATTATAACATAAAAGCTCTTTTTAAGAAAACAATAAGACTGATACCAAAATAATAAACCATTTTTTTTCAATGGACATCAGTGTTAATCAGATAAACTGTAAGATTTTCTTGTTTTATGTTTTTATTGCATGTCTAGGCTATGCTACAGCTAGCTAAGCTCTGCTATGCTATGCTAGCTAAACTAGCCTAGGCAGTTTGTTTAGTTTACTTTCTGTTTTGTCCTCATGTCTGCAGCCATAAAGTTGTAATAAAGCTGAGACATTATGGTTGGGAGAGAAAATGCTTGCTTTCACTTACACACAAAATTAAAATCAGTCTTTCTTTTCGAGGACACAATAAAAAAGTCATAAACATCAAGAAGGCAAAAGAACAGAACAAATAAATCCATCTGAATGACCTTGACCAAGTTGTGTGTGTGTGTGTGTGTGTGTCTGTGTGTTTATACAACATGGTGTGGACCTAAGGGACTGAATACACTCAGACTCATGGGGATTCGTGTCACTGTGGGGACCAAAATTGAGGTCCCCATGAGAACAAAAGCTTCTAAATGAAACAGGATGAGATTTACTGACAAAGTAAAAATGCCGAAAATGTCTGTTTAGGGGTTAGGATTAGGATTAGGGATTAGGGTTAGGGGTTAGGGGTTAGGGGTTAGGGATTAGGGGATAGAAAATAAAGTTTGTACAGTATAAAAACCATAACACCTATGGAGAGTCCCCGCAAGGATAGCTAACCAAATGTGTGTGTGTGTGTGTGTGTGTGTGTGTGTGTGTGTGTGTGTGCTTATGCGTATAACATGAGCATGTAAAAAATAGGTCTTTTCTGATATGTTGTAGGAATTGTGTTACATCCCTTGAGGCTTGGTTATTTTTTTCCACTGTGAAATAAATAAAGTCACACACACACACACACACACACACACACACATAAGCACAGTCACAAACACACACACTCACACACACAGAGTTTGTGACTATAACTGCATCATCAATGAGAAACAGGTGAATATTTTACAAAGTCGTCATTTATCAAAATGCCTTTGATCTCATTTTTGCCTGAAATTAAACAGACTGATTTTCTCTCTCTTTCTCATGCTTTGTGTTTCTCTCTCTATCTCTCACTCGCTCACTCTTTCTCGCTCACTCTTGCTATCGGTTTCTCTTTCTCTGTTTCTCTCTCTCTCTCTCTCTCTCTCTCTTACTCACTCTCGCCATCTGTTTCTCTCTCTCTCGGTTTCTCTCTCTATCTCTTACTCACTCACTCACTCACTCTCTCACTCACTCACTCACTCTTTCTCCCCCCTCTCTCTTTCTCTCTCTCTCTCAGTTACTCTGTCTTTCTCTGTCTCACTCACTCACTCAATCTCTCTCTCTCTCTCTCTCTCTCTCTCTCTCTCTCTCTCTCTCTCTCTCTCTCTCTCTCTCACGTGCAGCGCCCCACATTTGTCAGCCTGGGAAGATGGATTTATAAGCACTAGAGTGTGTGAGTGGCTGTGTGTGCTGTGGTATTGCTGATTCGATGGTGATGCTGCCTCCACTCCTCTCTCCTCCAGCATGTGTGCGTGTGTGTGTGTGTGTTATAGTAAAGGTTCTCCGTGTGCTCTATATGTGTGTGTCCCACATCTCCCATTCTTAGTGGAGGAGGGGGCTCTTCTAACCGGCTGTTTGACATCAAAGAAGCGGTAGTGTGTGTAGCGAGAGAGAAATAGAGAGAAATAGAGAGAGAGAAAGATATTGAGAGAGACAGAGAGAGAGAGAGAGAGAGAGAGAGAGAGAGAGAGAGAGAGAGAGAGAGAGATCTGGTGCAAGGGGTTGGAGTCGTCAGTACGTCCTGCCAGCTTCACCTGAGTGCTAGTTTA
>VCAZ01000011.1:232500-290000 GCA_005784505.1 Bagarius yarrelli
TTATATTCTCCTTCTTTTCCTTCTCTTCATTATTTTTATTATCCCTCTCTTTACTCTTTCCCTTCTCTTTATTATTCTACTCTTTCTTCTCCTTCTCTTTCTCCTTTCCATTCTCTTTCTTCTTCTTCTTTTCATTGTCCTTTTTTATTCTTCTTCTCCTCTTTATTATGTTTTTCTTCTTTTTTCTTCTTTTTTTTTATTTTTCTTCACCTTTTTGTAAACCTTCTTGTTCTTGTGCTTCTTCCTCTCTTTATTATTTTTCTCCATCTCTTATTCTTTTTTCTACCTTTCTTTATTCTGCTTCTTCCGCCCTTTGTTATTTTTCTTCTTCTCCTTTTCTTGATTCTTCTTCTCCTTTTCCTTCTTTATTTTATTATTCCGCCCCTTCTTTTTATTGTTTTTTTCCTCTTTATTTTTTATAATTTTTTTTTACCATTTTCTTTATACTTCTTTTCTTCCCCTCTTTTCTTCTTCTTGTTCTTCTTCTCTTTATTTTCATTATTCTTCTTCTTCTTATTATTCTTCTTCTTCTTCTTCTCCTCATATAATTTTTAATTATTCTTCTCTTTCTCTTTACCATTTTCTCCTTCTCTTTATTAATATTCTCCTCCTTCTCTTTCATTATTTTATAGGTAAGATCATTTCAGTCAGCCACTAGGTGGCGCTACAATACAGACAGATAGTTGTTCATCTACGTCGCTTAGTAAACCAGAAGCTCTACACCTGCTCGCGTGCCTTCGAATGTGACCTTTATTAAAAATGATCAATTAAAACTAATAAAATTTATCCTAATGTTTAGAAAAATAAGATGAATTAAATTCACTCGAGATGCCAAAAGTCAGAAATGTTTATTTCCGCTCCGTTTTTAATATATAAATATATAATATATAAATATATATATATGCACTTATTTATATTAATCTGCTTGGTAAATAAGGCAGATTCATTAATTTATTTATAAAAATTCATCAATAAATATTTAAAGTTTGACTAGGACACATTTTTATCCTGGTATTCAATCATTAATAGTTATTCAATAAGTTAATAGTAATTAATAATTATTACTTGTAATAATTATATGTTATTAAAAATTATCTGGTTATAATGTAAACAGACAGATTAAATGATTCGGCATATTAAATCATCTGATATAAAGATACCAAAAATTGGAGTGAATTTACACACAGACACACAATATAACACGGCGTGGAATTACACACAGAGAGACAAGAAACCTGTTAACACACAACTCCAAACCTCTACACTACAACCACAACTGTACCACCTACAACATCTGGAACAGTTCAGAATCAATATTTATCTAATAACATCACAAAAACATTACAGATATCAATAAAATCTATCAGACATTTAAAGGCTGTAAGTCAGTGTTACCGGTCGGTCAGTGATTCTGACAGTGTTTAGAACAGCAGAGAAACACTGACTGACACACACTGACACACACACACTGCATTATTGCTGGTCTGGATGGAAAATATGACACTTACCTGTGTCACTATTTGTGCAGGCATGTGTGTGTGTGTGTGTGTGTGTGTGTGTGTGTGTGGTGTCTGTAATGATTATATCTGATTAGGCAGGTCCAGCTGGAGGTGCTGCTTGTATGATATCTCACATCTGCACACGGGCTGCAGGTTAACAGCAGGGCACCACATGTAAAGCTAAAACATTATTTATTCTGGTTATTTATAAGCGATGCCTTATTTTATTCATGTGATTTTTAATTTTTGTGATTTAAGCTTTAATATAATTTTCTAATTATATGACTGTTTAAATACAGAAAACACACACACACACACACACACATTTGTTCATATGATTAAAAACAGTCCATCCCAAAGCCGAGCTTACTAAAGCCCAAAAGGTCAAAGTTCACCAGGTCAATTAAGCTGTTTCTTTTCCCTTCTGGATTCTAAAGGTCGTTTCATATCTACTCCGGCCCTGAGGGAGAAGAACCAAAGAACACATCAAATACAGACATTACACATATTATACACTCAATACACACACACTGCTTGGAAAGAGTTGATAAGGTCAACATAAAAGGATATTTGTGTTATTTCCTGTAAACGTACAGCAGATTTCATCGATAAATAACCGAAACCACTGATTAATGGAGGCGCCTTTCACATGTCACGTGTTTATTAGATGTTTCATGCACTGTGAAGATCATTTTTCATTTTTCTGACACATCTACAGTTCTCACTCTTGCAGCTTTCTTGCCAGCGGCTTTGGCTGAGCGTGTAATAGCATGGAAGACGTTTTATGTCATAATGGTGGTGTGACTTATGATGGAATCATGGAGACTGGGGAGGAAAGTGCTTTCAGTTAAAGGCAGGAAATCTTTTCAAATGGTAAAAAAAGAAAAATGTAAAAATGATATGTTGGGTAGAGGCTTTAAATGCCATGGCTTTATGGGGGGTTGGGTGGAGAGGGTACCTCTGATCTGATTCTACCAGTTTAGTGTTTTTCATTTCCTCTTTTATTCTACTATAATCAATGTTTACATTAACATTTACGGCATTTTGGCAGACGTCCTCAACCAGAGCGACTTACATTTATCTCTTTTATACAACTGAGAAACTGAAGGTTTAAACTTAAACTATATTAGCAGGGGCAGATAGATCATTGGATAAAGACTGTTTCTTTCACCAAACAGATTTTTCTATTAGAATCTCCAGAGTCAGTTAACTGACCCACAATGACATCAGCATTTTTCCGTCCTCTGATTGGTTGATTAGAGTAAAACTGTTACAGCTCAGTTCGACTTGTGAAACTCGTCTGTACAGTTAAATTAGAATTTTTACCCCACAATGGCTGACGGAGGAGAAATTAACTTGGTCTCCGATATACTTAAAAATACGCTTTTAAGGCAGATTTTTCCGGAAAAGTAGTAGATGTTGAGGAGAGTTCGGTATCCTGAAGATAACTAGCTTGTCTCAGTGCGGGAAAGAGTTTATTCCCCACTTCCAGACCAGCGCCGCCGAGCGGTAACACTGACTTACAGCCTTTAAATGTCTGATAGATTTTATTGATATCTGTAATGTTTTTGTGATGTTATTAGATAAATATTAATTCTGAACTGCTCCAGATGTTGTAGGTGGTACAGTTGTGGTTGTAGTGTAGAGGTTTGGAGTTGTGTGTTAACGGGTTTCTTGTCTCTCTGTGTGTAATTCCACGCCGTGTTATATTGTGTGTTTGTTTAGTATTGATGTGTTTCTATGTGATGTGATAGTGGGTGTATTAAGAGGGGTATCAGTGTTTACTTCCTGTCTCGTTCTTATCATGTGACGCTTGTACCCCATGTGTTCCTGTCACATGATCCCGTTGTCAATGTGTCGTGTTTCTATTAGTTTGTTTGGTGTTTATATGCCCCATTAAATAAACTGCACCTTTCGGTTCTAAAATACTCCTGGCCTCTAAGTGGACTTCGTTACATATATAGAGCGTATTCTCGCCTCAAAACCAGCCATTTATTCATCTTCTATACCTGCTTATATTATTTTTCCCTAATTCTGCTGGAGTCTCTGAAAGGATAAAAGGCAGGAGTGGGACACTCTGGACATGACACCAGTGCATCACAGGGCCACACACACACTCTTTTTTGCGAACTTTTTATATCGCAAAAGGCTGTGATGTGAATAGGATATAAAAAGTTCCAAAGCAAATGCATGAATGCCCTCTTTGAGTGACAGTCATACCAGCCAATTAAGTGCGCACAGCTTGGTGCGGCCAAACTGCATGTTGTCCATGTGCATGTAACGCCCACCATTAAAAAAGGAACGCGCAGTGGTGTAAGATTAGGACTTCTTTTGAGCCAAAGGGATCATTTTGCCAATTAATACCAAGAAAAAAAACAGCATGAATCGACAGACACCGAACAAAAAAAGGTCATTTGCAAGAGGGAAAAAGCACCACAGGCGGCTCTTTGAGGAGTGTGTTGCTAAAAAGTCGTCTAAAAGTACAATCCGTCTAGTAGCAAGCAACCAAGTACAATTTTAGTATTGTTTAAAATCGCAAATCTGTCGGAAAAATCGCTATTAGATATTTTCCCTAAATCGCACAGCCCTACCATATATCATGTAGTGTAATAAAAAATTCCAGAAAGATTCCATAGTGGGATACATACATGTATATTTGCTTATATATCAGTACAATTGTTGCTTTATTATTTTTAACTTACTTAATTAGCCAGTTAATTAACTTTGTATGGGTGAAGGCTGTAATGCTATGCTATAGAATGAGACAGTTAATCGAATGCCTTTGCATCTGTGTTGGTAGCCAAGTGCAAGGAATATACATATCATACCATCTCTCTGAGCTCTGAGACACACATAAAGGCAGCAAGTAAAGCAAATGGTCTCTAACAGTCAGGGACCATCAGCTACTCCGTCCTTTCTATATTCAGGACATTACTTCCAGGGCTTGGCATCGTCCTTTCGCTTGGTTTGCATCTGTTTTTGACTGCCACAGGAGGAGGAAACGCTCTTTGGGCACAAGATGAGAGTCAAAGAGACTTGACCTCTTTTCCAATGTCAAGCCCCCCTGTTGTCCACTCTGTCCATAAATGGAAGACCTGAAGAGACAAGACTCAGAGACACTGTCATCTTAACACGCTGTCTGCAGAGCCAGGAGGGGGTTGTCGCTGACGGTGGTTGCTAGGAGACAACGCAGCGTGTGACTTCATGCAAACCGCGCATACCGAGTGTCCACTGAGGGAGAAAGACGAGGCATTCAAAGTACTGAATGAATGTGGGAGTTAAAAATATTACAATAAGACATAAAGTGTTTTTTTATACATGCCTAAAAATTGTATTTATATTAACCGTCTATGGATGTTTATAACATTTTAATAAAATCCATAGACTCGAGGGACTTTTTCTGTTATTTGGTAGCCGGCTAATAACCTGCTAGTAAATTTGATTAGCATTTATCACAAGTTGACTTAACAAAAATTTTGTATCTTAGTATCTATTTATAATAAACTATAACAATCTAAACTATTTATACATCACCACTATTACTAGCTCTGGTAGATGTTAGATCTTTTTTGTTATCCTATAATCTTGGACATACTGTATTGATCCAAAGTGATGGAGGTCGTTTAACGATATCATTAACTCAACAACTCATGCGCGATTCATGCAATTACTATCTGTTTAATTGTCTATGTGAATTAATCAGTCATTATAAAAGTACCACTGAATAGTTTTTTTTTTGGTTCAGAGGCACTTTAATAAGAACTGATGATATCGACTGGTATTTTATTGTAATTTAAAGGTTCCGGGTTTGTGCAGTGGGTAATGTTGGGAGCTCGCTGTTCTAGGATCGCAGGTTCTGTGTGACGTTTCCCGGGTTTTCTCAGATTTTACTTGACATACCTCTGGTTGAGTGTGCTTCCAAGTCAGGGGGGTCAGAGACCTCATATGCTAGGTGATTGTGGTCTGGATCAATCTTCTGTTTATCGTCTGTTTGTTTTCTCTTTCTTGGGTGCACCAGCTCAGTGAATGTACATACCCACTGCTTGCACTGGGCACAGAAGGATAAAAAAATGTTCTTTCTCTATTTGTGGTTCAGACTATGTTGTCTGGGCCACAAATAGAAAAAGGCTTTTACCATGCCTGAGACAAATCCAAATTAAGTCTGTCTCCTGACTTACCACGCAGAGGGGTATGAAAGGCAGCTACGGCTCCCACGTATACCTTTAGGGTGTAAGGTGTTAGCTCTGCAGAGAAACGTTCCTCAAGAAATTTAAGCACTGAACCAACCAGGCAGTTAACTGGGTCCTGCTGCTTATGTCTGCACCATAGTTTGCATTTTAGGGTTTCTAAAATGGACAAAAGGTCCAGGAACCAAGGGTCCCTTGATACATCTAAGGTTTGAAGGCATTTTTGCGGAGTGGACTGCTCACGAGGAGGAAAAACCCTTTAAGAACCACAAAAGTGGTCTCATATCCAAAGGCCAAAAGGTGTCACATTTGACTCCATTAGGACCAATAGCCTCTAAACCTGCTGAACAATAAATAACTGCCCCTATCTGAACTCCCTCACGGTCACTAGTGTTGCGTTAACAAGGACCTGAGGCCTGCGAGCTAGTGAATGGTGAGTGAGATAACACTAGACTCGTTTCATACACCTCCGCTAGCCCCGCTTGGAAGCCCCAAGACATCAACCTGCACTGTGCCTCAGCAGCAGCAGGGCATGAGCCTTAAGGACTCATCACTTCCAGGCGGGAGCGAACCAAATGCATTGGAGAGCATTCACAATGCTCACAGTCAGCGCCCTCAACCTCCCAGGCAGCTAACATCCACCGAATGTGTATCCGTGCCTGAAATAACCTTTAGTCATTATTTTAAATAGTATTTTAAAATGTTTATTGATGTTATATTGATCTGTCCTTCTAATCTGGTTCATCATCTGATCATAATGATCTACGTCAATATAGCAATAACCACAAAAAGCACGAAAATCTTTCTCCGTCATCTGTACAGAGGACACACTGAGCTCATACAGAAGTCAGTTTTCAATTTCCGCTGCCTTCCACTTCCACTTCATTCATCAAGAGTGATATCATAAAAGTAATAAAGAAGCGACTCTTTGCCGGTGCTACACTCGACTGTAGAGAGCTGCTGTATACTATTTACCAGTGGCAATAGAATAAAAGCCTCAGTGTAAAGAACAGCACTGTCCAATCCAGTGTTGACATCAGTGTTAATGAAGGATTTGGGGCCGAAAACCCAGACTATATCAGTGGATATTTACATTTATGCCATTTAACAGAGTAACTAATATTTACATTGTCATTTTTCTGCGCAGTTGAGGGTTAAGGACCCAGCAGTATCAGCTTGGTGGGGCGGGTAATAATACTCACAGCCTCCATATCAGAAATCCACTATCAGGTCGTAATTATAGAAACCATCAATACTAAACAAACACACAATATAACACGGCGCGTTAATTTCTCCTCCGTCAGCCATTGTGGGGTAAAAATTCTAATTTAACTGTACAGACGCATTTCACTAGTCGAACTGAGCTGTAACAGGTTCACTCTGATCAGAGGAGGAAACATGCTGACATCATTGTGAGCCAGTTAACCGGCTCTGGCAGGCTTAAAATCTGAAATCTTTAAAATCTGATTGGTTAAAGAAAGAGTTTTTACCCAATGATCAATCTGCCACTGCTAATATAGTTTAACTCACATGGGCAGCGCTACTGATTCTGATGGCAGATTAGATTGACAATCCCCGTTGTAAAAAGCGCTATACAAATAAAATTGAAGTGAATTGAATTGAATTAACATGGCAGCACATAGAAACTGAAATCTGATTGGACAATAAATCTAACATCCACATCCACATACTGGAAGCAGTGCAGCGAGAGAAACACTACGAAATGAAGAGAATAAACTGTTGGAATAAATTAATACCATTTAATGGAACTAATATTAGAATTTAGGTTGTAAATGTAGCTCAGTGATTCTGGTAGTGTTTATGACTGCCAACCACTGACATTTAATTAACCTTTTGACTGTAAACATACAGTAGTAATTATTTTCTCTCTGTCTCTTTGACTCTGGTGTGTGTGTGTGTGTGTGTGTGTGTGTGTGAAGCCTGCCGTAGAATGTCTATGATGGACAGGTGAAAATGTGCTGCAATGTTCTGCAGGGTCGGTTGGATAATGAACTTTAGATTAAAAATGTCGACATGGTTCGATTCCCAGGGCTGATCAGACAAACAGCCGAACGAGCAGGTGAACAGGAGTGTGTGTGTGTGTGTGTGTGTGTGTGTGTGTGTGTGTGTGTGTAAGAGAAAGAGAGAAAGACATCAGACAAACTCGATCACCAATCAGCAGATTCTCTTAGTTCATTACATCAACACACTCCCCAAACACAACCCTTACAACTTATTAACACATTTTAATGAGCTACAGATTCTGAGTTGGTGTGTGTGTGTGTGTGTGTGTGTGTGTGGTGTGCTCATCATAAATCTTGAATTATTTTCTCATCCAGTTAAAATCCTTAACTCTGACCAGGTCAGACATGTAATTTAATCCAAAAACCCAAGTATGATAGAATAACTCTTCACATGGCCTTTGCCGTGGTTTCCATGGTGATTGAGAGCCCCCTTCTTTTTTTCGCTCTCTTGTACTTGTACACACACACACACACACACACACACACACACACACAACCACATATATGTGCCTCCATGGACTATTTACAAAATATCTATAAAAATCCACACAATAGTATGTAATTAATTTTGTGGTAATGAATATCGCAGGCTAAAATGTTAATTTGTGACAAACAGAATTGATCCACAAAATGTTCATAAATTATAATAAAAAACATGTTTACGTCCTGAAAAAAATCCTTTTTTTTTAGATTTTAACTTATAAATATGCAGTATAACTAACGTAATTATCAGTCGTCACAGTTTATAGCTGGGCAGCGCGGTGGTCGCTTAGTGGTTAGCACTGTTTCCACACAGAAAGAAGGTCCTGGGTTCGATTCCCCTGCAGGGGTCTTTCTTTTCTGTGTGGAGTTTGTATGTTCTCCCCATGCTTGTGTGTGTTTACTCCGGGTTCTCCGGTTTTCTCCCACCGTCCAAAAACCATGTATGTTAGATTGATTGGTGATTCTAAATTGCCCACCAGGAGTGTGTGTGTTCCTGTGATGGCCTGGTGATCTGTCCAGGGTGTCCCCCTCCCATTGTTTAATGCTAACATTATTTAAAGCTAGCTAGTGAAAAAAGAGAAGAATTGTTGTTGAATATGTTTGTGCAAAACTGGGTTACACTTTTTTGTAAACGAAACTGATCACCTGCTAAATTCCTTGTTGTATTAAAGCGAACTAATTGCTGATTACGGTTATTCGGCCTCCCTGTGTGCGAGATTAGCACATGGCATAGCATTGCTAGGGCTAATAGGCTTCTCTACAGTCTAATTAAAGCCTTTTGCTGATCAATTTAAAGAAAATTACACTTCTCTAGGCTAAACCGGGCATCAGTGCTAAATCTGTTAGCCACCTAGTGCTAAAGGTTGCTAGCTAAGCAGTAGTTGTAAAATATGACGATTGGAACATTAAAATTTGGGTGTTCTTACAGTGTGTGTGTGTGTGTGTGTGTGTGTGTGTGTTTGTGTGAGCGAGAGAGAGAGAGAGAGACACTATGAGTAACTGATCCATATCATACAATCATATAAGTTGCGTGTGTGTGTGTGTGTGTGTGTGTGGTAAGCAAGAGAAAGAGAGAGAGAGAGAGAGACACTATTTGGTATTTAATCCATATTGTACAATCATATTAGTTGTGTGTGTGTGTGTGTGTGTGCCACAGCAGACCTGTTCCATATTTCGCCACACTGCAGTGACGCTCGAAACTTAAGAAGGGTTGTTGCTGTGCTGTTTACATGGAGAAGCTGGATGCTGAGAACCTGCTGTTGCCATGGTGACGGATACACTGATCAGAAGAGACAGCACCAAAGTGTGAAAGTGTGTATGAAAGACGTGAGACGTAATATCGAGAACATAAACAAGAACATTTGTATTGGAACCAATCCTTACATTTATAAAGCTTACATTAATTTTATCAGGAATTATTAATTCAATAAAATGTGTATTTTTAAATATATTTTATTATAAATTATTTATTTAAAGCACATACTATTTGGTTGTTATTGTTTTTTTATGTAATAGTTCCTATTTTATTAGTTTTGTGTCTGTTAACATTCTTGTTTTAGTGGTTAAAGGAGTCACCTGATGCCCGTTTTTGTCGATATGATGCTATGGGGTCTTAATAAAAAGTCTACAATATACTCTGATTAAAAATTCTCTTTAGTCACTTATTTTACATTGTTTAAAACAGTTGTTTGTGTTGTGTTGTGTTAGAGTGCACTAAAATTTTGGTGGACCATCAGCCCTTATTGGTCTCGAGCAATTCTGTAACTTGTGACTTGATTTCCTTGTGTTTGCTTTTAAAATTATTTTAAGTTCTGGCTTGATTCTGTTGTGTTTCAGTGTGATTCCATTGTGTTTCCGCTTGAATCTGTTGTGTTTCGGCTTGATTTCATTGTTTCGGCTTGTTTTTGTTGTGTTTTCGCTTGTTGCTGTTGTGTTTTGTCTTAATTTGGTTGAGTTTCGTCTTGTTTTGGTTGTGTTTCAGCTTGTTTCTGTTGTGTTTCGTCTTAATTTGGTTGTGTTTCAGCTTTTTCGTTTTTGTGTTTCAGCTTGTTTCTGTTGTGTTTCGTCTTAATTTGGTTGTGTTTCAACTTGTTTCCGTTATGTTTCAGTTTGTTTCCGTTGTGTTTTCAGCTTGTTTCCGTTGTGTTTTATCTTGTTTTCATTGTGTGTTTTTAGCTTGATTCCGTTGCATATTGACGTGTTTCCGTTGCATATTGACGTGTTTCCGTTGCATATTGATGTGATTCCTGTTGTAATTTGCTTCATTTCATTGTATTGTGAACTTATGTTTGCTTTTTAAATCTCGGTGTGTTTGGCACTACTGGGCTACCATAGCTTACATCTGTAGTCACTTAAGACAAAGAAAATGATTTCGACTTAGGATTTGACTTGATAGTTATAGATTCATAGATTTGTCATCCATTTTTCTTTCTCACAGAAGCTCTGAGTGTATCCATCCTCCGGGCCGTATATTGATGCACTCATTATCATATAGTATTGTTGCCATAGTAACATCTTACATATAGATTCTGACCGGGACACTGTCACTGTAATTCATGAAGCGTGGAAATATTCGCTTCCAAATGCCGTGCATCGATTTCTGGTGCCAAAAAATATTGCCAAAATAATGAAATAAATTAATTTGGTACACAGTAATACCTGACGGAAAATACAGTGACTAAATCGAACAACCAGAAATCATGATTTTAAGATATAAGCATCTTCTAATCCATAAAAATATTGAAAGAAAGCAAAAAAAGAACTATTCAATTTAATTTAGTTTTATTTCTATGGCGCTTTTAACAATGGACATTGTCTCAACGCAGCTTTACACAACATAAGTAACAATACAAAAGTCCACAATTAATGTTAGAAAAAAAATGCCTAGTAAGCAAGCCTGGGGCGACCATGGTACGAGGAAAAACCTAGGGAGGAACCAGACTCAATGGAAGGCCATTGGACACCAAATGCCATTATTTCTGGTTCCTCTTGCAATAGTAGAATTAACTATAAATATAAGCCTCAAAAGCCAACCAATCAGGTTGCCTTGAGGTTTGGTATCTTTACATTGACTGTCAAAAATGCTCGCCGTCAAAAATGGACGCTAAACGGACCAGGACAAAATCTACCATTTTCCTTTTTCGTGGACCAAATAAACCAAACAAACAGAACTACAACCTTAAGTTTCGGCTATAACACAGACACACACAGAACATTGATAGTATGTATTGTGTGTGTGTCTGTGTGTGTGTGTGAGAGAGACAGACAGAGACAGAGAGATGAGTTGTCCGTGGTCAGTGGGAAGGTGCTAGAGTGAGTCATTCTCTGTTCTAGGAGAATGGAGGCAGATCAGGTTGCTAGGCAATAAAGTAGCTCCTTTTGTCCTCAGTGAGCACTAAACCTCAAACATGCACCCTAAAGGCATAGCGTCTGATCCTCAGAGGGGGCTGGGGGGTGAGACACACAGAGAGTAAAAGGAGAGCAAGAAAATGTGTGTGTGTGTGTGTGTGAGAGAGAGAGAGAGAGAGAGAGAGAGAGAGAGAGAGAGAGAGAGAGAGAGAGAGAAGATAGATAAAAGCGAGAGAGAAAGAGAGAAAGAGAATGAAGAAGAAATAGAGAGTGAGAAAGAGATTAAGAGTGCAAGAGAATGAGGAAGAGAGAGAGAGAGAGAGAGAGAGAAAGAGGAGAGAGAGAGAATGAATGAGGAAAAGAGAGAGAAAGAGATTAAGAGTGTGAGAGAATGAGAAAGAGAGAGAGTGCAAGAGAATGAGAGATAGAGAGAGAGACAGATAAAGATACAGAGGGAGAGAACGAGTGAGAGAAAAAGAGAGAAAGAGTGAGAGAGAGAATGACAGACAGAAATAAAGAAAAAACATGGAAAGTAGGAAGTAGGAAAACTTCTCACTTGATGGGAACAAGTAAACCATAAAGCTTAAAGAGTGTGCATGTGTGTGTGTGAGAGAGAAAGAGGGAGAGAGAGAGAGAGAGAGAGAGAGAGAGAGAGGGGAAGAAAGAGAGAGAGATGGAGAGAGAAACATCCTGTGTGAATTCAATGAAGGTGAAAACACCAATGATTTCCAGGCAGCAAGAACAAACATAGCTGCAGGCTGAACAAACATAATATAGGACACAAACACACACACACACACACACACACACACACACACACACACACTACATATAATACAGTATATATTTATATTATACCCAGCAACATACACAAACATTTATATGCGGCGTTGAACAACACAGTGTTTGACATAATAAAATGACTTTACCACACTCTTATCACACACACACACACACACACACACACACAAACACACAGAGGTTCCCCAGCAGGAGGGGACGCGCTGACGTTGCTGAGAGAGTGCGTGTATGTGTATGTGTGTGTGTGTGTGTGCGTTCACACAGACACAAGTGTCCGGAGGAGCCGGGTTCAACACTCTCCTCTCCTCCATGTGTGTGTGAGTGTATGTGTGTATGTGTGTGTGTGTGTGTGTGTGTGTGTTGACTGTACTGGATTGGGATTGTTACCAAGGAGATGGCTAAGTGAAAGGATTTTTTTCCGAAGGATTTTGGGGCTTTTTGTGGAGTGAGAGAGCGATGGAGGGACTCCTGTCACCTATGCGCACACGGGTAAGTGCACTGGTATCCAAGGGTTACATGACCGAAATGCTGAAAGGAGAGAGGGAGAGAAAGAGAGCGAGAGAAAAAGAGAGAGAGAGAGAGAAATACTTCTGCCTAGAGACAGCAGTAAATAAAAAAATAAAAATAAAAAAAGAGAGATGAGGTTGTTTCAAATCCTTCTCTTCCTCTAACAACTGCTTCTGATTTGGACAAATCATTCATCCCATCCAGCCCATCATCTCTGTATATGTGTGTGTGTGTGTGTGTGTGTGTGCGTGTGTGTGTGTATAGTAATTTACATCAGTATAAATAAAGTTTTAGTTGATCATTTCCCTCTTATATAATCGAAATGAATAAAATACCCATTCCAAAGTGTAACTAGGTTTGAACGGTATACGGGTGAGATAGTGATACTGATGGTGTCACCAGCAGCTCATCTTCTACAGTGCAGCTTTTCCCCACTGTCGCCGCTATAAGCGTTCATCACTTCACACCATCAGGGGAATTTATTACAGCTGGAGAGTCGGACTTTAAACTTTAATGGGCCAATAAATATGTATATAATATACATGAATTGAAGCGAGAGTAGGAGAGAGAGAGAAAGAGAGAGAGAAAGAGAGAGAGAGAGAGAGAGAGAGCGAGAGAGAGAGAGGCAGCAAAGCTGTAGGAGATAAGATTGATTAATGACTGAAGCACATGTGCCTCCTTTGAGAAATTACCCCCCAACACACACTCCTACTCACACAGGAAGCATCCTGTTGCCTCATCTTCAGCTTTATGTCTGTCAAAATGATTTAAATCATAAGAAATTTAGGAAAATAGTTTTGATATGGGGGAAATTTCCTTCCGGGGAAAAAAAACGCTCGCTCCTGCGACCGAAAAGAACCGAATAAATATAATTTAGCTGCATCATATCGTTTTTCATATACTCTCTTACGCTGTTAAATATAATCAAGCAGCAGAGGTCCAGCTATGGGGCAATTAAAGCTTTCTTATCTACCATCATAATAAAAGGAATGCAAAATATTATAATTTGGGGTGGTGTGTGAAAATTTAGGTAGGTTGAAAACAACACGCGCAGCTGCATTCTGAATCATCTGCAGAGGACAAACTGCACTAAGAGGTAGAGACCTTCCAGGAGCCAGTTGCAGTGTGTCTGTGTGTTTGTGTGTGTGTGGACTGTACTGGTTTGGGATTGTTACCAAGGAGATGGCTAAGTGAATTTTTTTCCGAAGGGTTTTGGGGCTTTTTGTGAAGTGAGAGAGCGATGGAGGGAATGCTGTCACTTATGCGCACGCGGGTAAGTGCACTTGTGTCCAAGGGTAAGAGAGAGAGAGAGAGAGAGACAGATACTTCTGCCCAGGATGTAAATCTGCAGGATCGTGTTAAGTTAGCAAAATGTAAGAAAAAGGATAATTGTCCATAGTAACCCCCAGATTGCGAGCAGTGGTTGAAGATAAGATCAGCGAATTGCCCTAGTGATCGCAGGATCTTGGCATGGGGATGAGTCGTCTGGGATACTTTCCGTATCTTGCTAAATGAAACCAAATTTGCCTATTAATATTTAATCTACTGCAGTGTATTTATGTTTGTCTATAAAGCATTGGCATTATTTCTTAATGTCCTGAGTATTTTAACTACCACAATTTGGTGTAAAAACAATGAACTTGGCAACCGTGTCTAAAACTGTTCTGTCAGCTGCCCCTACCCACAGCGTGATTCTGCTCCTATTGAGCCCTAAAGTGCTTTAATGGCAATAATAACTCTACGGGGTTAAATGGAGCTGTGGGAGTGCAGCTCTACCCTTAGAGACTCCAAGGTGCAAACTGGTAGCCTTGTTTCTGAGAGTGTAAAAATCTGCTGTAAATGTTCAGTACAATTCTGCACATATTTAACCCTGGTGGTGTTTGTGTCTCTGGGACCGGATTTTAAAGTTTTTTTAGCCCCAGACTGATTGGACTAACTGGTTTTTACTTATTTTTTCATGTAGAACATAAAACAGAAAATATTTTTCCTAACTCTTGGCTTATATTATCACAGGTGAGCTAACGGTGTAAAGGGCAAATATCAACCATAAATGATTTCTATATCTTTAGTAAATGATATTATATACCATTATACTGGTGATATTATAGTGTTTTTTTATATATAAATGTTATGTTTGTATTGATTAGTATCACAGTCATGTAGTGGGTTTATTCATCATAACTGTAATAAAGGGGGAAGTGGTAACACAGTGGTTAAGCTGTTGGACTGCTAATTGAAAGATCTGGGTTCCAGTCCCAGCCCAACCAAGTTGCCCCCGCTGGGCCCTTGAGCAAACCCGCAATTGATTAGTTGTATTGAAAAGATAAATGTAAGTCACTCGGGATAAGGACATCTACGAAATGCCGTAAATATAAATAAAAATGTCCTGTATAGGCAATAAAATTATGTAACTTCCTTCATGACTTATGTGTCAAATGTCCCAGGTCAATTTAAAGTGGTGAACTGGTAGCACACTGGTTAAAGTGTTGGACTGATAATTGGATGATTAAGGTTTAATTCCCAGCACCCCAGAGTTGTCACTGTTGGGCCCCTGAGCAAGGCCCTTATCCCCTGAATGCTCAGCTGTATAAAAGAGATAAAAGTAAGTCGCTCTGGATAAGGACGTCTGCCAAATGCTGTATATGTAATAATTGGCTAGGTAACAAAAAAATAAAAATGAATCACATGAGGGTTAAAGCGAGTTGGAGTCCAAGTGCTGCCGCTGCTGGAGCAAGGCCCTAACCTCATAACATGTCCAATCTTGGTCCTGGAGGGTCAGGCTGTCCTGCAGAGTTAAGCTCCAACCCTAATCAAACACACCTGAACCAACTAATCAAGATCTTGCAAGGTTTACTTGAATGTACAGGTAGATGTTTTGAGACACCTTGAAGCTCAAACCTCCAGGCCAGAGTTTGGACACCACTGTCTTAGGTATAAAAAAAATGTAGGTGCAAGTCTTTCACATTGTTCACAGTTTTGACACTAATCAACACAGAACCTGAAAATCAGCTTTTGAAACCAGAGGAACCGTGTCTCCTTGTGTCCCTCCTACTGAGTGGCCACCTGTATGTGATATGAGCATGTGTATGAATCCCCATCAAATCATGATGCCGAGGCAGCAAATATAAACACAATCAATAATGCTTTATTCCTGCTGCGTCCACCCGAGCATAAGACTTGATGACAAAGAGCTGCTTTTATGTCCTCACTCGCATGCGCGAATGTCCAAATAATTACAAATGAGTCTTCAGTGATGGGACTCGGTGTCTTTCAGCAGCTGTGAACAATTTAGCACACTCCAGTTAATGAAGACAAACAGGCACCATTTTCGAATGTTGGAACTTGTATGACAAACACAAACACCTACACACACACGCTTGAAAGCCTGGTGTGTGTTAGAGCAGATTGAGGTTGATTCCTATCAGTTTTTTAGTCTTAGTGTAGATCAATATGTGTTATCAAGGATTATATGGGTCAGAGCTTGGGAGATAATGGTTTAGTGTGTGTGTGTGTGTGTGTGTGTGTGTGTGTGTGTGTGTGAGAGTTTGTGTGTGTGATTAAAAGCAGTTGTTAACTAGGATTAGGGATGTCAGAGTCATCTGTACAACTCTTAGTCTTTCCAGCCATTACTGTGTCTCAGGCTATCCAGTCAGACACATTGATGAAATCAAGTGTGTGTGTGTGTGTGTGTGTGTGTGTGTGTGTGGACTTAAGCATCATTAGAGTGTGAGTCGCCATGGTGAGCTGTTTTACAGCTGTCCATGCTACCACTAGCAGATGGACCCATTAACTCAGACAGAGGCAGAGCCAGACACACTCCTCAAAACGGTAACCTGGGGTATAGTCTAGCACCTCTCTCTCTCTCTCTCTCTCTGTTCATGTTTGAGTGCATGCAAGTGTGTGTGTGTGTGTGTGTGTGTGTGGAATGAGTTTTTTTTTAAGCTTGTTAATTAACTCTGACACAGCTGGCATGATGTCCCAGGTCAAACCGTCGAGCAAACTGCAAACCCCTCAAGAACCCCGAAAACACAGATTATTAAATTACCATATAATACCAATTACATCCTTCAATCTCTATCCATCTCTCTCTCTCTCTCTCTCTCTCTCTCTCTCTCAGTCAAAACTGGTGAAGCATGGCCACTGGCAGGTGGTAACCATATTGGATGAAAAACCGGGATACTCCATCTCCCAGCTGTCATTGTTACAGTGATGAATATTTGAACAGATTAGAGAGCATGGTCGGACAGTCGGGGACACGAGAGGTCGGCCATCAGGAAGTGTTTATAAGGTCATGTGACAGGAACACTAGGGATTTACACATATAGACAGCATGAAGGATACATGACATGGCAGGTTCGAGGGGAGGCACACAGAGACGTTACACATTAACGAGGTTGTAAACTCAATAGGTGGTGTCTTGTTGTCTTTGTCTTTATGCTAATTTTGTCCAGTAGTTATCGGTTATCAGTGTTTTTTATTTATAATATATATATTTATTTACATTTAATGGAAGAACAGATAGAAAATACAGAACTACAGACATTTAATAAATATTAGTTAGTAAATCAGGCCCAGTTTTTACCAACCATAGAAGGGTGGGCAGACGGATATCCCAGGTGGGCAATATTTGGGGGTGGAGATTGTTGTGTTAATATTCTTGCTTGGGAATTTTATATTAAGTCAATATAAACACAAATATGTTTTTCAAATGTTAAAGAAAGGTTTACTTTTAACGTTCGGAATGACTAATGACTGGACATTCGATTTTTTGGTTGTGGAGTCAGAATTGGTTCTGACACAGCCGATGCAGTGGCGTAGCTGGCGGTTTTAGCAGAGCTCAACAGCGGCCGCGGTATTCACGTCCGGGCAGAAGCTGCTACAACTGGGAAGTGGTGGCTTAGTGGTTAAGGTGTTGGACTCCTACCACAAAGACCTTCCAGTACAACCAAGCCACTACTGTGGGCTCCTAAGCAAGGCCCCTTAACCCCCAATTGCTCAGTTGTATAAAACAGATAAATGTAAGTCGCTCTGGATAAGAACGTCTGCCAAATGCGGTAAATGTAACAAATTAAAAAAATTAAAAACAGGGCATAAAAAAACATTTTGCAGAGTGTTTATATGCTTTAATTACCGAATATAATTTATTAAAATAAAAGTTTAATTACATAAACTTCAAGTTGATGTCAAAATGCATTTTGTGTTTTTGTGTTTTCATCATTGAGGATCTCGTCTCGTCTCGTCTCGTCTTGTAAACCTAATCTTGTGTCTAATGTCCTGTGTCCCGTCTTGTGGTATAAGTGTCTCGTCACACCCTTAATTGTTACTTTAAAAATGTTCTTACTGTAATGTAGTAATGACGTCTCTGCACGTTCATGTTTTCAGGAGGTGTGTCTTTCAGTGCTATCAGGCTACAGTTAGCATTTTGCAAGATGTCCTACTGTGGGTTGTGTGGATTAATGTAAATTCCTTGTAAATCTAGTATGAATTAAGTATCTGTCCAGCTAGCTCTCTATCGAATGAAAATACTAAAAGAAAAAACTGGAAAAATTAAGAAGAACCTGGAAAAACATTAGCGTGTAAAGCTGGCTGGAGCTTATCAAGAAAACACAAGGCAACAATTTGTTCGAGCTTTAAAATTGATTTAGTCACCCAATTTTACACGACTGACAGAAAAAGGATTTGCTTAAGACGCACATGTCATCAAATCCAAGTCTCTCCAGGCTGCTCGAACCTGATCGATCACCTGCAATGAGAGTAATTTACCTCACACGTGCCTGGAGGGCTTAAACTCCTACCAGAGCTGGATAGGAAAGAGCTGTGTGTGTATGTGTGTGTGTGTGTGTGCGTGTGTGTGTGCACATCACTGTTCTTGTATAATGTAAGAAACGATGTGGTCAGTGGCTTCACCTTCCAGTTAGAACTCCTTTCTAAAGCCCTACAGTGCTAAAGTCAGGGGTTGTCATGGTAACAGTGTTACCGGGCTGCGATTGATGGGATGCCGTCAGGGTCTGAAGCGAGACAGCTTCACACGCTGGGCTGTGATTATTTAAACACCACGTCTCCACAGATAACAATCACTTCATCACCTGCTCATCACTCTCGGAAGTGTGTGTGTGTGTGTGTGTGTGTGTGTGTGTGTGTGTGTGTGTGTGTGTGTGTGTGTGTAAAGGCAGGTTGGTAAATCTTGATTTTAACACCACCACAGAAGTGAAAATGTGCGATCAATATTGATTATACATGAACCTCTCACACACACACACACACACACACCTCAGTAAAAGAGTTTACAGTGTATTTTGTTTCCTTGAATGTATTATTGTTTGTCCACATAAAACACACACACACACACACACACACTTATAATTGCACACATTTTATTAATCACACAAAATTAAAATCTCTCGCAGGTTTAATTAGAACAGGTTTATTAATTAATTATTTAATTTTGTTGCTGATTAGTTGGTAAAGTGGTGGCTTAGTGGTTAAGGTTTTGGACTGATAACTGGAATACTGGGGTTCGAATTCCCAGCACCACCAAGCCACCACCGGGGGGCCCCTGAGCAAGGCCCCTAACCCTCAGTTGTATAAAAAGAGAGATAATGCCATAAATGTAAATGTCTGTCAATTATTACTGAATAAAATGTAGACGTTTCTATGATAAACACCTGTCCTAAACATCCCATAATAATTAGAAATCTGTAACACATGGGCTGTTGCATTTATTACTGTTTATTGTAGAAACTGTGTGTGTGTGTGTGTGTGTGTATGTGTGGTGCACAGTAACGGTACAGGATGCAGTGTGTGTGTGTGTGTGTGTGTGTCGGAGGAGGAGTGTGTGTTGCTTGCTGGCTGGTTAATGAATATTTAATAATCTAAAAATGTGTGTTCATTCAGATGAAGCGTAGTGTGATGTTCGTTTCTTGCAGTCTGAACACACTTCTTTACATCTCATCACACTGTGTGTGTGTGTGTGTGTGTGTGTGTGTGTGTGTGTGTGTGTGTGTGTGTGTGTTTGTTCTTCACATTTGCAGCTGTTCTACCCAAATGAGCAGATGAGTAATTGAAGCTTTCATGTGCAGGACAAGGAGCATTTCTCACACACTCACTCTCTTTCTCTCAGTCTCTTTATCTCTCTTACACTGCCTACTTCTTCTCTTTCTTTCTTAGACATTCTCTCTTCCCTCTCTCGCACGTTTTCTCTCTCTCTCTCTCTCTCTCTCTCTCTCTCTCTCAGCACGCTTTCTCTCTCTCTCTCTCTCTCTCTCTCTCTCTCGCACGCTTTCTCTCTCTCTCTCTCTCTCACACGAGTTCTCTCTTTCTCTCGTGCTTTTTCTCGCTCTCTCTCTCTCTTCCTCGCTCTCTCGCTTTCTCTCTCTTGCTCGATCTTTCTCTCTCTCTCTCTCTCTCTCTCTCTCTCACTCTATTCTCTTTCTCTCTCTCTCGCTCTTTTCCTTGCTCTCTGTCTCTCTCTCTGTGTTTTATACCAATCGCACACAGGCCCCCCCAGTGGACAAGTGAGTCTAGAGTAATGAAACCACAGCACCTGATGTGATCCAAAAAAAATTAAAGTGCAGGATGTATGATGTCCTTACAGAACATTAGTCTTAGCAGCCAGGAGAGGGCGCTGTGTGGGTAAAAAACAAGAAGCTATTCAAAGAACAAATCAGAGGGTCAGTCAGTCCTTCTCTATCAGACCTCTCTATCAGACACTCTCAAACCTCCATTTTACAAACCCTAAATTCTAATATTAGTTCCATTAAATGGTATTAATTTATTCCAACAGTTTATTCTCTTCATTTCGTAGTGTTTCTCTCGCTGCACTGCTTCCAGTACGTGGATGTGGATGTTAGATTTTTTGTCCAATCAGATTTCAGTTTCTATGTGCTGCCATGTTAATCTAATCTGCCTTCAGAATCAGTAGCGCTGCCCGTGGAACTTACACTATATTAGCAGGGGCAGATTGATCATTGGGTAAAAACTGTTTCTTTAACCAATCAGATTTCAAATTCGAATCTCAGCGCCAGCTAGCTGGCCCACAATACCGTCGGAATTTCCCGTCTTCTGATTGGTCGATCAGAGTAAAACCGTTACAGCCCAGTTCGACTAGCGAAACTCCTCTGTACAGTTGAATTAGAATTTTTACCCCCCACAATGGCTGACGGAGGAGAAATTAACTCGGTCTCTAATAAACTTAAAAATAGGTTTTTTTAAGGCGGATTTTTCCGGAAAAGTAATAATATAAATATAATAAATATCCAGCATTTTATTGTACACTGTTTTAACCTAACGTTCGGTTTCCTTTAGAAGGTGATGGAAACACATCCCAGTCCCAATGAAACACCGTCTCTATATGATGAGGGTTAGGGTTAAAGGTCAGCAGTGTTTAGAGACTGTGATCAATCAAAGTATATGGCATTTAATGAGATATTAAAACATATACAATCATATAAATGTTGGAAAAAGGAGTAAAAGTGGTGTGTAAGAGACACATGGGACAGCATTTGTGTAAGCTTTGGTGTGTTAAAGATGCATGGGACAGCGTATGTGTGAGCGATGGTGTGTTAGAGACACATGGGACAGCGTATGTGTGAGCGTTGGTGTGTTAGAGACGCATGGGACAGCGTATGTGTGAGCGATGGTGTGTTAGAGACGCATGGGACAGCGTATGTGTGAGCTTTGGTGTGTTAGAGACGCATGGGACAGCGTATGTGTGAGCGATGGTGTGTAAGAGAGAGTGAGACGGGGCAGACAGGACAGGGCGCGGTTGTGCAAGCGTGATGAATTTCACTGACCCCTAAAGCTGAGCAATGTGCAGGGTTCATCATTCATGTGAGTCTGTGTGTGTGTGTGTGTGTGTGTGTGTGTGTGTGTGTGTAAGAGAGAGATGCTCTGATACGTCAGGGTGCTGCGAATGCACGTGTAGAGGTAAGAAATTAATAATTTCTGCCTCAGCATCATTCTAACACAGCAATCACAGAAAAATCCCCCCTACACCCCCATCCTTTTCTCTCTCTCTCTCTCTCTCTCTCTCTCTCCCTCACTCATTCTCTATTTTATCTGTCACTCATTCCCATTTTCTCTCTCTCATTCTCTCATTTTTCTCTTTCATTTTCTTCTCTCTCTCTGTCATTCTCTATTTTCTCTTTCTCTCACTGTCTCTCTCATTCTCTCATTTTTCTCTTTAAAAAAGTCAATTTTTTCTCTCTCTGTCTCTGTTATTCTTTTGTTTCTCTCTCATTTTCTCTCTTACTTTGCACACTGCACTTTGTCTTTCTCCTTTTGTCGCTCATTGTCTATTTTCTCTCTCTTTCTCTCTCTCTCTCTCTAATCTCTCATTTCACCCACTGCTTCCAGTGAAACGTTCTCATGGGCTCGTATTTCTGTAATGTTACACCAAGTTAAACACATAAAAACATAATAACTGGATGCCAAATATAACCATTTCACCCTCTGTAGCTCTTATTTTAAAGGAGCTGCTATTAAATGTTAGAAAATAAAGAAAAAGTTTAACTCTTAGGAAAAACATCTGCACGTGTGTGTGTGTGTGTGTGTGTGTGTGTGAGATGTGATTGTAAATGACAGGTGATGTGATGTTAATGTCCATCACAGGACCGAGATTGACTTTACTTTACTTTAATCTGTTTTATAGAATCAGAAGAACTAGTAACTAATTACTGGAGTAGAAGTAACTAGTAACTAACTAGCTACTTTTTTACTCTTACTTAAGTAAATATTTTTTAAGTACTGGTACTTTTACTTGAGTACAGATTTTGGATGACCGACACACATCTGCTGAGAACAAGAATCATATAGTGCCAGTTTTGAGCTCGTTAGGATATTTGACTTGTCCCCAATTCCCCCAGCTGGGACGTATTTGGCTGCTGTCTTAAGGAACCATCTCATTACCAGCCTGTGATGTGTGTGTGTGTGTGTGTGTGTGTGTGAGACAGTGGGGGTTAGTGAAGATTTGGGTTGAACTCATAGCTTTTGTTTATTGCCTCTTACTCTGTAACATTTGTGTGTGTGTGTGTGTGTGTGTGCAGCGTAGAGTGTGTGGAGAGTTGATTGACATGTCCCCAGTGAGATCTTTCTCTTTGACAGGATATACTATCGATACATAAACACGGATAGAAACGCAGATGCAGTGAGAGGAAGTCAAACCAAAATATGATAATGAAAAGGGAAATATGGACCTCCAATAGGGAGGGATGACAAGGTGACATTTTTAACATCTGAGTGTGTGTCCTGATGCTCTCAAGGACCTGGCATCTTTTAATATCTCTTCTTCTCTCTCTCTCTCTCTCTCTCTCTCTCTCTCCCTCTCTCTCTCTCTCTCTGATGTTTGGGATTCTGTTTTATTAAAGTGGTCTCAGTAGGAAACTATGAATCTGTCCTCCCCTCACAGTGCTACACCTGACACTGGTCATTAGGAGAAAGACAGACAGGTGCACAAATGTAATAATGAGAGGATGAGACAGGACCACACACACACACACATTCTCTCTCTCTTTCTCACCTATTTACTAACTTAAGGTGATTATCATATAGTAACCGGACCTTCTGCTTATAATCAACATGGACTGAGTGGGTATTTTAGGTCTAAGCCTATTTCTCTAAAAACATTACATAACAGCGGAGCCGGTCCAAGTCATAGGCGAACTAAGCTACTGCTTAGGGCACACATGGCCACCAGAGGGACACCAAGAGTACAGGAAATTATGTCACTGAACGCAATATTAATAAAATAAACTGATAACTGATATCAGATACTGATCAGTTTTAAAAGATGATGTAAACAGGTCATCAAAATAAAAATCGGATATAGTCACCAAATTGGAATTGAGCATTAAAACCTGCAGTGTAAAGACTTGAATTCAATTTGTAGCAGTTTATTTCGATGTTCTGCTCTTTGTAGAGCGCGAAAAACCATTAAACGCATAATGAGGACTGAGAGACGTTTCAGAATAACGTTATTAAATCGTTTAATGATTCAGTGTGTGTGTGTGTGTTCACTGCTCCAGATTTATATACTGTCAAATATATCCAGTGTCATTTATGTAGTCAATTTGTGTGTTGTAAGTGCAAGACTTTCTGTCTGTGTGTGTGTGCATGTGTGTGTGTCTCTGCCTAATTACGTATGCTGGAGTAGCTCTTTGGGTTGCCTCATGCGTGAAATTGGTTTATGAGACTCGAGAGTTGTCGCTTAGATGAAAGTGGCGGGAAAACACACAGACAAAAAAACAGACATCTTCACTGGAGAGAGACGGCATGTGAGGACTGAGAGGCCACCCTTTATTGCCATGGTGTCCACAGAAACGCTGACATGATGTCTTTCAGTTCTCGCCGTCTCTCTGTCTCTCAGCAGGTTATTTATTACCACTGAGATATGCAAACTACTGCGATTTATTATGTGAAAATGGCTGCCATGTTTACCCTCAGGTTGAGTTTTAAATATTACCCCAGGAGAGGTGTGAAGTCCTGACATCAGCAAAGGAATGACTTAAAGCTGGGGTGCCCTTGGTTCCTTTAGGAAAGAGCTCACTAAACCTGTCCTACCACATTCACTTTCCCAGCTTAAGTGAACCTTTACTAAAAAACTGTGAAAATAATTACAATACTAAAATAATTATAATAATTACATGACATTGCTAACACATTTACACAGACACTCATAGAACATCATTCATTCTTCTTTTATAGCCGCTTATTCCCTAATTCGGGGTCACAGGGATCTGCTGGAGTCTATCCCAGCCGTCTCTGAAAGGGTGAAAGGCAGGAGGGGGACACCCTGGACAGGTCACCAGTCCATCACAGGGCCACACTCACACTTACACTCACTCCCATGGGCAATTTAGAATCACCAATCAATCTAACATACATGTTTTTGAGAGGAAACCGGAGAACCTGGAGTAAACCCACACAAGCACCCGGAGAACTCCACACAGAAAGAACCCTGCAGGTTTTGCTGCTAACATTCAGGAAACCTAAAACAAGTGCTTATTTTCTCACAACATAATTTTAAGTAATTTTCAGTGAATTAATAGACTTAACTCCATTAAAGTAATCGAGTTATTATGTGCGGGGCTCCTAATCAGATTTGATCTCGTGTACAGTCGAACTCTATAAGGTGTTTACACGTCGTCTCCATCGGTTTAGAAAAGGTTTAAACTCCCTCTTACAATCCGAATAATATTTTAGACAGATTTGGCCAATTCATTCTGATTGACGTGTTTACTGATCGTGTTAATCATTCCTTTGCAATCATTTCTGATTTGCAAGTCTGTGGGACCTCACAGGAGGACCAAATATTTGAGATGTTGCCTTGGTAGGCAGAGATGTTGTTGGACATTGTCCCAGGTTAAAGTCAGCATGACAGGGTTAAGACTAACAAATTTTCTCTTCTTTTTGTAATCGCTCTCATCCTCGTATGTTTTATGTGTATCTGTGTGTATCTGCCTGAATGTCTTTCTTCTAATTTGTCCTCATGAGGTCTACATCTTTGTTCTCGGTTTCAATTTCTGATTGATTTCTAATTTTTAGTTTTAATTTCAAGCGAACTGACGAAGACATAAGCGCTAAATCATGTTAGGAAGGGAGTTTTTTTTCACTTAATTTTTTTTTGATGATTTGAGAGTCTATATTAAAATTTAATAAATAAAGTCACTGATGGCTAAAAAATCCGTGTGGAGAATTTCAGTTTAATGGAGCAGGTAGAAATGTAATATTACCGAAAGCCTTGGGCAACAGAGCAGCAGATGAAACTGACGTGTCCTTTTGGAGGAGGGAAAGACTTACAGGTAGTGAAGGAGGAAAAAAATGAAGAATAGAACTGAAATGGAAAAGGAATGTGAAAGGGAAAGAAAACAAACGAGGTAGGGAGAAGAAGAAAGAGAAGACGAGTCGGAAAGGTTGAATAAATGTGCTTTCAGGATGAGACGCTAACGTGTCCACAGCCTGTAGTTTAGATCACCTTGATGTTGACAAATACAAAAGAAAGATAAGGAGCCTTGTAGCATTCACACACACACACACACACACACACACACACACTCTTACACTTATACACACCATGTCCTAGAAAAGGATACGTCCAGGGAATGACTCAGCAGTGAGACAGATAAACCAAATTCCTTTGGACCAATCTGTTTTAATTGCCAAAAAAATGGGAAGTGGTGGCTCATGGTTAAGGTGTTGGACTACCAACCCGAAGATTGTGGGTTCGATTTCCAGCTCCAATAAGCCACCACTATTGGGCCCCTGAGCCCAAGGCCCTTAACCCCCAATTGCTCAGTTGTATAAATGAGATGAATGTAAGTCGCTCTGGATAAGAACGTCTGCCAAATGCTGTAAATGTAAATCAGATCTTTGATAAATAATAGGGGAAGTGGTAGCCCAGTAGTTAAGTTGTTGGACTGGGAGATCAGGATTTTATTCCCAGCACCACCAAGCTGCTACTTCTGGGCCCTTAAGCAAAGACCTCAACCCCCAATTGCTCAGTTAAAAAGTTATAGAAGAGATAAATTTCATGTCTTACTATAACAAATTTCTATCAGTGTGATAATCAATGTCACCTTTATCAAATGATCTTCTTTCTCTTTTTATTAATTATTCTTTTCGTTTCTCTCTGTCATTCTTTTTAGCTCTGCTTCATAGATTAGTGATAGCTTTTCTCTTAAAACTCTACAACGAACTTTTTTGCCACAAAATCCATCCATCCATCCATCTATCTTCTATACCTGCTTATTCCCTAATTCGGGGTCACAGGGATCTGCTGGAGTCTATCCCAGCCGAAAGAAAAGGGCGAAAGGCAGGAGGGGGACACCCTGGACAGGTCACCAGTCCATCACAGGGCCACACACACACTCACACACACTTCTATAGGCAATTTAGAATCACCAATCAATCTGAGAGATATACATGTTTTTGGACTGTAGGAGGAAACCGGAGAGCCCGGAAAAACCCACACAAGCAGGGGGAGAACATGCAAACTCCACACAGAAAAACCCCTGTGTGGATGAGGTTCACCTCAGGACAGAGGTTTATTATGATGTAGATGATTGTGTCCAAGCCATCATGACTCCCTCAGCATAAACCACCGAATGATTTATGAGTTGATCTGATTCACTATTTATACCCGCAGCACATGTGGTAAGTTACAGTTAAAAAAGACTTTGGAAAGTCTGACAAGGAAGATGATTAATTGTCATCTTTTGTTTTTGCTGAAATGCCCTTAGACTGGCAGCAGAAGGTTTGGACTTCATGGCAGATTTTATTAGGCAGATGGACGACTAACTGACATGTAAAGCAACCAATCACAGCTTGTTTTTTGTGTCATATTGATAGGCTTAAAAATGTCAAGTCGATGTCCTTAAACATGACATCTTTTTTCTCTAAGGGGAATGTAGAGCATCACAGGGGCTTTTGTTTCCAAGTGGACCATTAAAAACACAACACACACACATATCATGACGAGTCCAACCAATCAGAGGATGACTTCAAAATTCCTGGGGAGTTTCCAATGCGCACTGTCTTCCACATTCAATAGCTTAGTCAATTCTGGAGGAGAATAGTGTCTATAGCGGGGTGTCTCATCTCTGTCCTGGAGGGCCGGTGTCCTCGGTTTAGCTCCAACTTGTCTCAACACACCTACCTGTAAGTTTTAAGTGTACGTAGCAAGATCTTGATTAGTTGGCTCAGGTGTGTTTGATTAGGGTTGGAGCTAAACTCTGCAGGACACCCGACCCTCCAGGACCGAGATTGCCCACCCACTGGTCTATGGGGGTTTTTTACTTGGTTGCTCCAAGATCTGTAATTTGGCATGGGTCGAATGATCCAAACACTATTATACATCAACAACCGCACAGTATTTCCATGGCCTTATCATGCATGCTAGCTTTCGCTAACGCAGCAGTGTAATGTCAGTTATAACGTGTCTGTCTTGGTCTGTTTACTATTATATGTCAATTGCATATATTTTTCCCAACACCACTGTCAATCGCACTTTCAGCTCGAGCTCACATCATCGCATGTAATAGCGCATAGCTGCTATTTTAAACACATATTTCGTTGCATATTTAGACAATAATAATTTTTTTTAATTCTAATGTCAGAGTCAGCTAGTCGTTAGCAATTTTCCATCCTCTGATTGGTTGATCAGAGTAAAACAGTTACAGACAAGTTCGACTAGCGAAACACGTCTTTTAACTTGTCTTTACTCCTGATTCGCAAAATATTTATAAAGATGAGTGTTTAGAAAGACATGTATTCTATTTAGCCCAGAATCATAAGGGAAATGACCTACAAGTCCAGCTGCGTTCCTCCAGCTGCAGACTCAGTGCTATCAACTCCTGCTGGACCTGGAAATGAAACACATAATCATCTGGTAATGGAGTGAAGCCTTTAACCATCGAGACTCATGTGCATCTCAGACAGATCAGATTTAAAGAACAGATAGATAAACATTCTAAAATAAATTGCTTTTTTTTCCCTATAGAATTATTTTTAGCTACAAATCACAGCAAAAAATCCAATACCTCCACCCACAACTTTTTGTGTTTTTTTTTTCTTTCTTGAACTGTAAAACTGTGTCTATTTTATACATTTGTACTCTATAATTTAACAAATAAGCAAATTAGTCTTTCTGGAAAAGGCTTTAGGGGGAACCGTAGCTGAGAAATGTCAAAGGACGCTAATAAAATTAAAACGATGATTAATTTGCAAGTAGCTGCTTGCAGGTGATTTACAAGAATCCTTGCTTACATCATTGCGGTGTTTGGCGTGTCCCAAACGCCTCCAGGACTTGCTTTATATGTACATGTATGATAATTTTTCATGACTTACGACTGACGTTGCAGCTTAAACTCGACACTGAACCGTACAGAGTATCAGAAGTGTCACAGTTCATTATCATGCCAAGAGATCCTTTAGGTTCAAAGGGGCTAGCCAAAGATCAATGTCACGCTGTGAAAGTGTGTGTGTGTGTGTGTGTGTGTGTGTTAACTTTGACAGGTCCTCCGATGCTAGAGGTTATTCGTGAGAAGTGCATTCTGCTGTCAGGTATATGATAGTCATTTCTAAATGAATTTGCTGTGGCTGTGGCTTAGCGTTTAGCACTGTTGCCTCACAGCAGGAAGGTCCCGGGTTCGATTCCCCTGCAGGGGTCTTTCTGTGTGGAGTTTACATGTTTTCCGTATTCCGTGTTTACTCCGGGTTCTTCAGTTTCCTCCTACAGTCCAGAAACATGTATGTTAGATTGATTGGTGATTTTAAATTGCCCATAGGAGTGAGTTGTGTGTGTGTGTGTGTGTGTGTGGCCCTGCGATGGACTGGCGACTTTTCCAGGGTGTCCCCCTCCTGCCTTTCGCCCTTTCAGAGACGGCTGGGATAGACTCCCTTGTGAGCAGATCCCGGAGCAAATTAGATCCTCCATTATAAC
The DNA here is from genome assembly GCA_005784505.1 of Bagarius yarrelli. NCBI lineage: Eukaryota > Metazoa > Chordata > Actinopteri > Siluriformes > Sisoridae > Bagarius > Bagarius yarrelli. The sequence continues at coordinate 261,785 of VCAZ01000011.1, forward strand.
CATAAGTACAAAAGATTTTAAATTATACATTATGAGATTTTTTTGGAGAAAGTAAAAATGCAGAATGTTTTCGGTTGGGGGTTAGGATTAGGGTTAGGGGTTAAGGGTTATGGTTAGGGTTAGGGGTTAAGGGTTAGGGTTAGGGGTTAGGCTTAGGGGTTAGCAAATATATTTTGTACAGTATAAAAACCATTACACCTGGAAGTGGTAGCGCAGTGGTTAAGTTTTAACTTGAGGACCCGGGTTCGATTTCCAGCTCCACATGCTGGGCCCCTGAGCAAGGCCCCTAACCCCTAATTGCTCAGTTGTATCACAAGGAATATTGTATGTTGCTCTGGATAAGAGCGTCTGCCAAATGCTGCAAATGCAAGAGTCTCCACAAGGATAGCTAACTAGACGTGTGTGTGTGTGTGAAAGCCTCTGAATTCTCCTGATGAGATGCTGAATCCCTAACAGAAAACACTCGGATGTTTTGACAGAATGTTTTCTACATTATTCAGGCTGATGTTCCCTGAATATTAAACATGAATGAAGTTTGCGGTTGCCATGGCAGTAAAGTGAGTAAACACACACACACACACACACACACACACAGAGGTGTTGTTGCAGCTGTTGTTGCCCAGCGAATGAACACTGCATGTTTACTTTATGATCATTCCTCAGTTCTGACATACAAACTAACAGCTGCAGATGGAGAACAGCTATAAACTATTACTAGAGTCTATCTATCTTTTCATCCATCCATGCATTCGTTCTATCTATCTAAAACATATAAGTTCTGGAATAGTTTAAGAATGAGGGTGTAAGGAACGCCCCCTCACACTCATGTCCTACATCATCTGCAGATCTTTTTTTAAAAAAAAGCAGAACATATTGATAGACAGATAGATGGATAGACAGATAGATAAATAGATATAGTCTGAAACATAAATATGTGGATAGATGAGTGGGTAGATGAATGAATGTATGGATGGATTGATGTACAGATAAGTGGATGGTCTGATTGATAGTCAAATAGGGAACTAATATGATGGTTGTTTGGGTCGATGGAAAGATGAATGGATGGATGGATGGATGGATGGATGGATGGATATGGATAGATAAATAGCTGGATAGGGATGGATGGATGGATGGATATGGATAGATAAATAGCTGGATAGAGATTGATGGATGGATAGATAAATAGATGGGTGGATAGATGGATGAATGAATAAATGAATAGATGGATGGATTGATGTACAGATAGGTGGGTGGATGGATCGACGGTTTGAAAGTCAAACGGCAACTAATGGATGGATAGATGGATGGATACAGATGGATGGATGGATTGATGTACAGGTAGGTGGGTGGGTGGATGGACGGACTGTTTGATAGTCAAAAAGGCAACTAATGGATGGATTAATGGATGGATTAATGGATGGAGAAACAGAAATATATTTTGTCTTTTAATCATTGCAATGAATAATTGCTGACAGTTTTTTTCTGGTGAGACATCATGACTAGAACTTGCTGAACAAGAACTTTAAATTACCGAAGATGCTAGTAGCGAAATTAGCAAATCATTTTAATGCATTGTATCCTTCGTTTTACACACACCAGGACTTTTAGCGTCTCTCCATTAGTCGACGGCAACATGTGACAGGAAGCTAAACACAAATTCGTAGGAAGCCATAAAGCCTAAAAAACCCAGCGAGGATACTGGACTGAGCCTCAGGCATTAAGAGTTACGCTCCACCCAAATTCTATTGCATACCGGATTTCACAATGATACAAATACCACAATAACAAAACCTCCCCCTGCGCCGCTGTGTGCTCTTACATAAGACTGGAGGGAGCGGCGGGATGGCGTGCGGAACCAGGCCACACAAAGCAGCATTGATCACATGACCCGGGAGAATAAGACAGGCTTAGAACATGGACATACTCTCGGGCACTTAGATACCTCAAAGAGCTCCATGAGACACACAAAGAGCTCCAGTGTGTCTGCACTGACCTCACACACACACACACACACACACACACATGCACATATACATAATGAAATAGTCATCCTCACTAATCAAGTTATGTGTTGGGAAGTTCTGAGTTTCCTGTCTCTGGGACATCCTGTATGTATGTCTGTGTGTGTGTGTGTGTGTGTGTGTGTGTGTGTGTGTGTGTGTGTGCATGCATACATGCATGTCAGCAGAACTGGGGGTGCCCTAGGCGAGATTGTAGATTTGCGCCCCCCCACTGAACCAGTCCCTCCCCACCCCTAATCGTACACACACTTTAACCTACTACAAAAACTCTAAAAATGCAATACATAACATAACATAACATAACATATATAACAACAACATAACACATATAACAACATGACATACCATATATAACAACATAACATATATATAACATAACATATATAACAACATGACATAACATGACATAACAGCTTTTTTTCTACCAACGTTTCTGCAACTTATAGTATAGCTGTAAATTAGAGCTGGATTCAGGTGGGCACTACTGTGTAATGTTGTCTTCAGGGTCGGCTCTAGGCATGGGCAGGGGTAGGCTAAGCCCACCCAAACTTCTCTCTTGCCTACCTTATCAAAATTTGGTAAAAACAGCGGTACAATGATACGGACATCGATAATAATAGCTAGGGGAAACTAAAAAAAAAACATACACAGACACACACACACACACACACACAGAATATTACAGAGAGGAGCTGGTCATTTCATAGGCTCATTAAATGTGAACTCTGGTACTTAGACAGTAACAAAGAGACTCTTTCTGAAAGTTTCTGATTATCTGGATGAGCGGATGTAGCTCACACTGAGACATTCACACACATGCAGGCGATGGATGAGGCTGGACTGTCCGAGTCGGATGGACACGGACACTGAGCGCAGTCTGCGTCCTGGCTGCACTTTCTGTAGGAGCTCAGAGGTCTGATGTTAAAGCAGAGTCTGTAATTAGTTTATTATTAGTGCAGAGTGGTGCAGCTTTAGGTTTGGGATCAGACCCTGTGTGTCATCATGACTTTGGCGGCTCGACTGGACGGTTTGGAGACCACGCTGGAGCACATGTTGATGGATGTGTTTGTAAGTCACACTCTGGTATAACTGTGAGGTGAAATCCCTCTGCGACTGAGATTAATTGCGGGTTAATGAATAACATTAGCGGTCCAATTAAGATTTGATTAATTTTATTTTTAGAATTTTAATATGTTTGGGGGGAAAAACTTTAACTGCCTCACCGGCGACCCCTGATTTAATCAGAGAGATTCATTTATTCAGCTTTCTGACACTCACACCTGCTTCTGATGATGATGATGATGATGATAATGATGATGCATTTTAGAAGTTTTATCTTGTAGTACTCACTTTACTACCATGATCATCATCATCATCATCATCATCATCATCTTTATCGTCATGGTAAAGTGAGCTCCAGTTATAAGCTTAACAAAATAGTCTTAACCTGTTAATTTACATATATTTTCTTATACTGTGGATAATTTAGGGATACAAATATAGCTGATGGATGTAATTTACCTCTAAAACAGTTTAATGTTATACACACTTTTATTCTTACTTAATTACTTAATTATAAGATATTTCTGCCTCCAATCCAACAACTCGTACACTTTTTGGTCTAAATGTTTTACTTAAAAAGGTGAAATTTGTTTATTTAATTAGTTTTTACTATTTAAAAAGCAAAAAATGGTAAATTAACCCTTTGATAAATTTGTTTTTATTTATTCCACAGTTTTAATTTATTTCAATTTTTAAATGCATTTTTATACCTAAATTGTTGCAGGTGTTTTTAAGCAGAAATGTTTTATTTTTGTCTTATTTTCTTCATATAACTGCTAACGTTTTGTTAGCACCAACATTTACTCAAAATAGCAACAATAAAAACTTTGAAAATCCAGATGTTCTATAACTTACGCATTAAACAGATAAAGAAAAAAACTCTGTGTTAGAAAAAGTGTTAGAAATCCAAATCCTATCATTTCTATTAAAAAAGTTAACTAAATAAAATTTCTAATTTCTTAACTTTATAAATAATTAATTAATATTTTGCCATCTCAGAACACAGCTATGCCTACAGCTGCCTAAGAACCATGAGGCATCTGTCATTGTTTCCGAAGGGTGTGGCATTGGGTAGGAGGACAAGGAGACTTGCTAAAGAGCCCCAAAACATAAATATCATAAATAATGTTGGAAAAAAAATTACATTAAAGTACAGTTCTGTTGTGTTTTTTTAAGCCACTGTGATTAAATATACGGTACCAGTGTGTGTGTGTGTGTGTGTGTGTGTGTGTGTGTGTATTCCTATGTTTTAAAGGCATAAGCAGTAAGGGGGAAATGACATGATCACTTTAAGTTCTTCAGCTTCATTATCACTGTTGGGGTTTGTGCTTGTTAGATTGCTGTAATCTTCATAAATCAACGAACTGTTTTTAATTCCAGTCTTAACGAGTTGTGATGCAAATTTGCTACAAAGACTGTATTTACACTTCTTCTTCTTCTCCTTTCGGTTGTTTCCTATTAGGGGTCGCCACAGCGACTCATCTGTCTCCACCTACCCCCATCCTCTACATCCTCTTCACTCACACACACTAACTTCATGTCCTCGTTTATCGCATCCATATACCTCCTCTCTGGTCTTCCTCTTTACCTTCTGCCTGGTAGCTTCATTTCTAACATCCTCCTACCGATATATTCACTATCCCTCCTCTGTACATGTCCAAACCACCTCAATCTGGACTCCACGACTTTCTTCCCAAAACATCTAACATGATCCGTCCCCCTGATGAACTTGTTCCTAATCCTGTCCAACCTCGTCACTCCCAAAGAAAACCTCAACATCTTCAGCGCTGCTATTTCCAGCTCTGCCACCTGTTTCTTCCTCAGTGCCACTGTCTCTAAACCATACATCATAGCTGTCTCACCACTGTCTCTAAACCATACATCATAGCTGTCTCACCACTGTCTCTAAACCATACATCATAGCTGGTCTCACCACTGTCTCTAAACCATACATCATAGCTGTCTCACCACTGTCTCTAAACCATACCATACATTATAGCTGTCTCACCACTGTCTCTAAACCATACATCATAGCTGTCTCACCACTGTCTCTAAACCATACACCATAACTGTCTCACCATCATGCGTCATTGTCGCTTATTTAGTGCCGTTTGACTTGCATTAACAGGTGAAAATCCAATCCATTTACACGGCACACGCTAAGGTCGTATCCGATTTATATCCGATTTATTACCACATATCAATGAGGCCGAAATCCGATCTGAAAATATCGGAATCCATGTGTTTTTTTTCCTGTGAGTCAAATCCGATCGGTACCACATTGGAGGGAAAAAAAAATTGAAATTAGGTCACATGATACATGCAGTTAAAATGCACCATTTACAGCCATTAGATAAAAAGATCAGATGCAGGAGTTTGGCATTGCTTTTCATCAGCTCTCAGCCCTCAGGCTTCATTACTCGCTCTGCTCAGTCCTCATTCCAATGGCTTTTCAAGATATTTTAAGAAATGAGTCGTTTCTGTGTAACATCACTATATTTCTGGAAGGGATCTCTAAACCCAACCAGAAGCGGTGGCTATGTTTAGGTTGATTATAGGTCATTTGCTCTGTCTGTGAGGTGAAGTGGAGAAATCTCTCCAGAACTGAGAATGTTTTCTTAAATTTAAATGTTAGACATGTCCTGGTGGTTCTGTAATTGTATCTCGAGGCTAATGAAGCGCAGGAGCAGCTGCTGCATTTAGATTACCGTCTGTTGGTTCCTGTTTCTTATGTAGTCTCAACTGTAGTTGTGAAGCTTGAAAAGGGCTTACCCTGTGAGATTATGGGATAGTTTGCCTTGTTTACCAACAGCTGATTAGAGGTCTTTGTCCATCAGTTTTTTTGATCTGATGACGCAGTTAGCGTAAAAACATCAAACCACCTCTGCAAAATGTAGAGTAACAGTAAAAAGAGAAAAGTACTGAGTTACGGAGGGAAAAAGGGTGTGGGTATGCCGTGTTGTTGCTGTTGTTTGTTTGAGGCTAGCTACCATTTAGCAAGGGCTCTTGTATAATTCTTGTATAATTCTTGTATAGTCTGTACTTACAACCAATCAAAAATGGGTTTTTCGTTTTGCATTGTGTTCGTTCTACACCCATTCTTCTCAACACACACCTGAGTCCACCTCTGCTTTTATTCAATCACAAATCATACAAAAGAAAGAAAAACATATTTGTATATCGCTGTCTTTACCAAATTTTGATTGGGTGGGCAAAAAAGACGTTTGAGCCCTCCCCTGCCCATGCCTGGAGCCAACCCTGATTCAAATCCTTCTAAATCACACAGTGATCAGATCTGAGTCTCACAATTCTTTTGAGTCACTAGTTGTAACACTCGTAACTTGCCTCAACACACACATACCTGTAAGTTTTAAGTCTACCCAGCCACACCTTTATTAGTTGGTTCAGGTGTGTTTGATTAGGGTTGGAGCTAAACTCTGCATGACACCCCGACCCTCCAGGACCGAGACTGGACAACCCGGGCATAAGCAGATCCGAGACCACAGCTCACTGGGTGTATGAGTAATATTTTACAGTGTGTGTGTGTGTGTGTGTGCCTGAACATTTCACGCTTCCTAAGCTCCTTGAGTCAGTCAGTCAGTTGTTTGGGTTTTAGTCCCTTTAGAACAATCAGTCCTTCTGAACAGTTTATATCTGAAAGGACTTTAGATTCCCAAAGATCAAAAGATTTTGCTACTGTATGTGCGTTACAGGGCTTCGACTGCAGTTTGTCACTTGTCGCCATGGGAGCAACCGGAGACTAAAGGCCCAGCTCTGCCCATGGCTCTATTTTATTACCACTCCATTATACGCACAGGCACAAACACACACACACACACACACGCACACACACACACTGTGTGTGTCTTTTGTGTGTACGAATTCAGCATTTGGCAGGATGGTAGTGTCCCTGCTGTATTCAAAGTGTTATCTATTGTGAGTGCATGTGTTTGAAAAGCCAGCCATTGTTGGTAGAGGAACGGGTGTGTGTGTTTTTGTGTGTGTGTGTTTACATGTGTGTGTTTTTTTATGGGCTAAACTAAAGGTGTTCCTTTTGTAGTTTAACCTCATAATGCAGGTATTCAGTTTAGTTATTAAGCAGGAACAGCAGCTCGTCCGAAGAGTGTTTACTGAAAATATAAATGAGTGTAAGCACATCTCTCGCTCTCTCGCGCTCTCTCTCTCTCAGTCTTTCTCTCTCGCTTTCTCTATTACTCCCTCGCTCTCTCAGTCTTTCTCTTTCTCTCTCACACACTCTCTCTCTTGCTCTCTCTCAATTTCTCTGTCACTCTCACACTCTCTATTTCTTATTCTCTTTGTCTCTCTGTCTCTCTCTCTCTCTCTCTCTCTCACTCTCTTGTTCCCTCTTTCTCACTCTCTTTCCTTTTCCAGCTATCGCTCTCTCTTATTCTCTCTCTTTCCCTTTCTTTCCTGTCTCTCTCTTTCTCTCTATCTCTCTTCCTTTCTATCTCTCTTTTTCTCTTACTCTGGGGCAGGGTGGCTCAAATGGTTAAGGTGCTGAGTTGTTCCTGGGTTCCTCCGGCAAGTCAACCACTGTTGGGTCCTTGAGCAAGACCCTTAACCCCTCCTGCTCCAGGGGGCGCTGTATCATAGCTGACCCTGCGCTCTGACCCCCAACTTACTAAGATGGGATATGCGAAAAATGCATTTCATTGGCTCTGTACACGTACCTTCCACAATGAAGTTGAATATTATATTATTATTATTATATTACTCTCTCACTCTCTCTTTCTCACTCTCTTTCCTTTTTCCTCTATCTCTCTCTCATTCTCCTCTCTTTTTCCTCCTCTTTCTTTCCTGTCTCGCTCACTCTCTGACTCTCTCTCTCTTTCTCTCTATCTCTCTCTCTCTCTTCTCTCTCTTCCTCTCTCTCTCTCTCTCTCCTCTTTTCCCTCTCTCTCCTTCTCCCTCACCTCTACTACCTCTATCTCTCTCTCTTACTCTGTTTCTTTCTCTCTGTCTCTCTCTTTCTCTCTCTCAATATTTTTTTTTTGATATTTCTGTCTTCTCTCTCTCTCTCTCTCTCTCTCTCTGGGACGGTGTGTGTAAGTGTGTGTGTTGTGTATTTGTGTAGATGTGTCTTTATTATTAGAGAGGTTCTTTAGTTTATTGTGTTTGAGTTGAAAGGGAACTCCCTGTCTCATCGGGATGCTTTTCATCAGAGTTTCCATGTTCCTACTTGCCGTATTTTTTTGTAAAAAAACTTCCTTAAACAGACTTCAGAAATTAATTCCTCAGTAACCTCACACACTCACAGGTGCTGTAACACACATCTACACACACAGCACAGCTTTTATTCACAATCGCACAATTGCTGCCATGAAATTCTTCACAGTTGCTCCAGTTGCTGTCTCTCGCTGTCCCCTCGCACTGTTTATCGTAGCCAGCATGAATTTCTACTCCACCCATCATGACTAATGTGTGTGTGAATGCTCGGTATAAGAACACACACACACACACACACTCTCTCTCTCTCTCTCTCTCTCTCTCTCTCTTTTCCTAATGCTTTTCTTTATTATGCTAATGTCTAAACCTTTATTATAGTCAGCCCGGGTCTAAACAAACACATACACACCCACACACACACACACACACACACACACACACACACACCCACACACCATGGGCTACGAGCCTAGCGTGAATAGGAGAAGTCTCCGGCTCCCAGAGCGCCAGTTCTCCGTTAAGATCCATCCTATCGCCTACAGTACCCGTCTCTTTCTCCCTCTCTGTTTTCTATTGACCTTCCCATCCTCCCTCCCTCCCTCCCTCTATCCCTCCTTCCCTCTATCCCTCCTTCCTCTTTTTGTGTTGCGAGCACTAAGTGACTCTTGTCTTAAGGGTATTGTGTTGGTTGGAAAAACATAAGTTCATTTAAGCGAACTGCAAGTGTGTGACAGGTTCATTTACTACTGAAAGAGTTTTACTCAGAGACATGTGTCCCCAGGTCTATTATAAGTAGCGGGTGGTGCATTTGGTAGCTGGTCCTTCAGTGTGGATTTGCCCGACTGATACACCTCTTAATACCCCCACTATCACATCACATAGAAACACAATATAACACGGCATGGAATTACAGACAGAGAGACATTTCACATATTGAGGATAAAAACCATTTTTATTAAAGCAAGAAACCCGTTAACACACTCCAAACTTCCAAACCTCTGCACTACAACCACAACTGTACCACCTACAACATCTGGAAAAACAGTTCAGAATCAATATTTATCTAATAACATCACAAAAATGATATACAGATACAGATATCAATAAAATCTATCAGACATTTAAAGGCTGTAAGTCAGTGTTACCGGTCGGCGGCGCTGGTCTGGAAGTGGGGAATAAACTCTTTCCCGCACTGAGACAAGCTAGTTATCTTCAGGATACCGAACTCTCCTCATCATCTACAACTTTACCGGAAAAATCTGCATTAAAATTTATTTTTAAGTTCTAATTCAACTGTACAGAGGAGTTTCGCTAGTCGAACTTGTCTGTAACGGTTTTACTCTGATCGACCAATCAGAGGACGGGAAATTCTGATGGCATTGTGAGCCAGTTAACTGACTCTGGAGATTCTAATAGAAAAATCTGATTGGTTAAAGAAACAGTTTTTACCCAATGATCAATCTGCCCCTGCTAATATAGTGTAAGTTCCACGGGCAGCGCTACTGATTCTGAAGGCAGATTAGATTAACATGGCAGCACATAGAAACTGAAATCTGATTGGACAATAAATCTAACATCCACATCCACGTACTGGAAGCAGTGCAGCGAGAGAAACACTACGAAATGAAGAGAATAAACTGTTGGAATAAATTAATACCATTTAATGGAACAAATGTAGGTTAGTGATTCTGGTAGTGTTTAGAACAGCAGAGAACAACTGACTGACCAGCACTGCACACACACACTGCATTATCATGAGTGTTGGTGATGTGTGGGTGTGTATGTGTGTGTAAGACATTCTTGTTGTTAGAAAATTCAGTGTTAGGAAAAAAAAACACTAGAAAGCAGCAGATCCAGTGGACGAGTGTACCAGCCTCTGTCTCTCGGTTTGACCCAGAAAATGGAATCAGGAATTTGAGTCATTTCCAAAAGCCAGAATGACTTGCAGCATCATGTGACCCGGGATAAAAATAGCACAACTTCAATAGTCCAGATTCAGACAGCAAATGAATAAATGATAAGTGGGTGTTGGAGGACGTACAGTATGTCTGATCTCATTTTCCTCACAGCTAATTTTAGGTTTGCTCACAAAAAAATACCAACCAGCCTTTCCCCCCTTTTTTAAACATACACACACACACACACACACACACACCAACACTGACACACATGCACATGTCTGATGAGAGATGAATTCTGCACATACCGTAATATCTGATCAACTATAACACTTTGGTATAATTTTATCTGTAATCTCTGTGTAACTCGCTCGCGCTTTCAGCATTTTTCTGTCCTCTGATTGGTTGATTAGAGTAAAACTGTTACAGCCAAACACAGACTAGAAAAACACGTCTATACAGTTGAATTAGAATTTTTACCCCCACAATGGCTGACGGAGGAGAAATTAACTTGGTCTCTCTAATAACTTAAAAAATACGTTTTTAATGCAGATTTTCCGGAAAAGTAGTAGATGATGAGGAGAGTTCGGTATCCTGAAGATAACTAGCTTGTCTCAGTGCAGGAAAGAGTTTATTCCCCACTTCCAGACCAGCACCGCCGACCGGTAACACTGACTTACAGCCTTTAAATGTCTGATAGATTTTATTGATATCTGTAATGTTTTGTGATGTTATTAGATAAATATTGATTCTGAACTGTTCCAGATGTTGTAGGTGGTACAGTTGTGGTTGTAGTGTAGAGGTTTGGAGTTGTGTGTTAACGGGTTTCTTGCTTTAATAAAAAATGGCTTTTACCCCAATATGTGAAATGTCTCTCTGTCTGCAGTTGGGGGTAAAGGGCCTTGCTTAGGGGCCCACAGTGGTGGCCTGGTGGTGCTGGGAATTGAACCCTAGTCTTTCTGGTATTAGTCCAACACCTTAAACACTAAGCCACTACTTCATTAAGTTACCACTGTTGGGCCCCTGAGCGAGGCCCTTAACCCACAATTGCTGAGTTGTATGACTTTTGGATTTTGATAAAGTGTGTGTAAGTCTGGAATTTTACATATTATAGAACATTAGGTTGTTTTTTTTCTGTTTTCACATAATCTGATTAAATAATCAGTTTAGTCTAATTCGGTTTACATGTAATTAGGAGGTATGTACCAATGTACCAATCTAATACAATTTTTTTTTAGCAGTTCTTCCGTTCATTACATCAACAAAGAAGCCCAAACACCCACCCCTCCGAATACACACACACACACACACACACACACATACAGTCATCCCCAGTGTAATCTTGTTGGCAGCTTAGGGGCATTTTCTCTTTGTGTATGTGTGTGTGCGTGAGTGTGTGTGTGTGTGTGTGTGTGTGTGTGTGTGTGTGTGTGTGTGTGTGCGTGTCACACAGCTTGGTAAAAGCAGCCATGTGATTTACAGCTAATCTGAGCACCAGATGGCGAAACGTCAAATATTCTGTTTGAGAGCGAGCTGGGTCATTGTGCAACAAACACACACACACACACACAAGCACACACTTCCTTTCACACACATACATTATTTTATATCCTTATAAAATATATAAACAAAGGAATGTTTCCTTTCATACAAACCGATCCTCATTCCGGGTCACATGACATGTTCATTATAATCCAATGGCCTGAAATGAGCTTGACCAGAGAAGATGACGTATTTAGTGCTCTTTCTACCCAGGAGCTATTCTGCTACTTACTGAGAAAGAGGGAGGGAAAGAGAGAGAGAGAGAGAGAGAGAAAGAAAGAAAGAAGAGCCTCCCTCCCTCCTGCTTTCATGCTCTTACTCAGAAAGAAAGACACACATACCTCGGAGCTGTCAGAGAATGGGCTGTGTGAGTCAGAGAGACAAACGCGCTACATGCGTAGGAGAAAAAGACAACAAAAAAGACTAGAACCAGGACGCAAGACGGAATTTACACAGTTATATAGAAGAAAGGAACGACAGCAGCATCAGTCTGGAAAAGAAGGGAGCTGTGGAGACCGAGACGAGGACAAACCAGGAGCATCTGTCTGCTCCGGGACAGCAGACACGCTCGGCTCGTGGCACACACACTCTGAGTCAGTCAGGAAGCATGGTGGTCCAGGCGGCTGTAACGCCTAGCAGGAGTCGCAGGCTGCTCTTTAAACTGCCTGTGGCTACTCTGAGGAGGAACAGCGAGGAACGGGTAAGAAGAAAGCGGATCGTGAAGAAAGAGAGGGAAAAAGACAGAAAGACAGACAGACAGACAGAAAGACTGAAATGGACATGCTTTTGTGCTTCTGCTTAAAATTCTTGATGATAACGTAATAAGGAAGACGTGTGGACAGAAAAGAGTTAAATTATTGGTAGAACATGTGCTCCTGCTCAGGTACGAGAACTGTAGTACATACGGTAGAAAAGAAAGGAAAGGGAAACGTACGCTTTTACACCACTTTTCTCTCTTCTGTCTCTTTTGGGATCTTTATTTTTCAAAGCGATCGAGTTCATAAGAGGATATGGGAGTTAAGCGGTTCTAAATATAGCAGGTGGGGAGATGGTTAGGACAGCGAGAACATCACTCCAGGATAAAGTCTCTCCGTAAGCAGCCAATAAAATTCTCGTTATAATGATTTATGATTATGGATGGACAGTAGGTGGTGGTTGTTGTTTATTTGTTTGTGTTTGTATGCCTGGGGAGCTAAATGTAACTTTCAGTTTGCATAATGAAACATCTTTTCAACAAGACCTCAAGGTGTCAGTCAGTCAGACAGTCAGTCAGTCAGACAGTCAGTCAGTCAGTCAGACAGTCAGTCAGTCAGTCAGTCAGACAGTCAGTCAGTCGGTTATTAAACACAGGACAGGTTGCTGCATGCGAAGTTATGTGAATTATTTTTCTGAATCCATACTGAAATGAGCGACTCATCAAGTTTCCATCAAGACTTTTTTTAGGAAAGCATTATTCCATCACCTGCGCATTGCACTTTATAACTATAAATTAGATTAGATTAGATTAGATTAGATTAGATTAGATTAGATTAGATTAATGATATTACATTATATTATATTATATTAGATTTAATTTGATTAGATTAAATTAGAATAGATTAAATTATATATTATATTTGACTTGATTTGATTTGATTAAATTAAATTAAATTAAATTAAATTAAATTAGATTAGATTAGATTAGATTAGATCAGATAGATCAGATCAGATTAGATTAGATCAGATCAGATCAGATCAGTAATCATGGCTGACTTACAAAATGCGTCCCTGTACTGAGAAACGCAACTAAAGACATGTCTTTACTATGATGTCATTTGGAACAAAAGCCTCCGGGGCAAATGTTTTAAATCTGTTATTAATGGTCTAACATATGAGACTGGGTCGTGAATTAAGTTTATTAGTTTTATTCTGACAGTTTAAGTCCTTGATGAGGTTAAGCAGGGCCGGTTCTAGGCAGGGGCAGGGGTAGGCTGAGCCCACCCGAATGTCCACCCAATCAAAATTTGACGGTGGTAAAACAAATGCATTTTTCTTTTTAGTTTAGTTTAAAGAAGGGCAGCCCAGAGACAGTCACAAAATGTAAAAAAGTGTGTGAAATATATACAGTAAATACATTTAATAAAATAAAAAAATAAATAAAATAAAAAAACTTATCTATCTATCTATCTATCTATCTATCTATCTATCTATCTATCTATCTATCTGTTTCACCATGTCCATGTGCTGTGTTCCTATTGGTTAGTCTTGTGTTTTTATAGCCCTTGTGTTTCCACAAGGCGCACCTGGTATCTGGTAGTCATTTTAAACATAAGTATCTGGTAGTTATTTTAAACAGGGGTATCTGGTAGTCATTTTAAATAAAGGTATCTGGTAGTCATTTTAAACATGGGTATCTGGTAGTCATGTTAATTAAGGGTATCTGGTAGTCATTTTAAACATGGGTATCTGGTAGTCATTTTAAACATGGGTATCTGGTAGTCATTTTAAACATGGGTATCTGGTAGTCATTTTAAACATGGGTATCTGGTAGTCATTTTACATAAGGGTGTCTGGTAGTCATTTAAAACATGGGTATCTGTACTTCCACTCGAGTAAAGGATGTGTGTACTTTTGCCATCTCTGCCGCTGAGCCACATGTATGTAATTACAGCAGTATGAATTATTGATCAGAGGATTTCCTCATGCACGTTACCACGATTCACCCCCTGCTGTGTTTTCCACCTCTTCCTTCCTTTCTGTCTCTCTCTCTCTCTCTCTCTCTCTCTCTTTCTCTCTCTGACTGTCTCTCCGGCCTGAGGGAGAACCTCTCTAACATCCTGCTTCATAAAGTTTAGTCATTAATAGCAAAGATCTGATAGCGGGGAGCAGCAGTCTGTCTGAACGCCTGGAATGATTTCCTCTATAACAGATGACTGGTAGTCTGAGGATACCGGAAATACCTCATAAATCTGATACGTTGATGATATCGTTATATTTACGATCATAACGTTTAGCCGTTTACTCATTTCTAATCTCCTATAGTATAAGAGCGCTGGGTAACTGCATGACTTGGGTTCTTCTCTGAAGGCAAATTACATTAGAGGCAGATTTAGTGTGTGTTCTTGAGTTGAAAACTCAGCAATGGCATCGCTACCCAACTGTTCCGAACTTATTTAGCAAATGCAGTTAGAATCGCTGCTAAACACCAAACGAGCGATTAGGGCTGGTACGATTATCAAATTTGGGTGACGATTAATTGTCAAAGGAATAATAAGGATCATGACGATTTTATTTTTGTTTTGAGGCTTTAACGTACGTACCGAAAAAATATTCCTATTGTTCCATCCCACTTCCGTCTTCCCTTCACCCACTTCGGGCAGTGGTGAGGGGTAGTGGTGGCCCAAAAGGTTAAGGTGCTGAGAGTGGCAGTGGTGAGGGGTAGTGGTGGCCCAAAAGGTTAAGGTGCTGAGTTGCTGATCTGGAGACCAGGAAGACATGGGTTTAAGCCCCACCACTGCCAACTGTTGATCTGAAGACCAGAAACACCTGGGACAAATCTATTAATACATTTGTCTATCTATTTATCTATCTGTCTGTCTGTCTGTCTGTCCATACATCTGTCAGTCTATCTATCTATTTAATTATCTGTCTGTCGGTTGGTTGGTTGGTCGGCCTGTCTGTCTGTCTGTTTGTCTGTTTGTCCCCACCACCGGCAAGCCAATCACTGTTGGGTCCTTGAGCAAAACCCTTAAACCCACTGTACCCTAGCTGCCCCTGCACTTTGACCCCCAAAAAAAGAATTTTACTGTGCTGTAAAAAACGTATATGTGACAAAATAAAGGCATTTACATTTACAGAGGCAGTAAGTTCCTCCTGTTCTTCCTGATGAATTACATCATCTGCCTCTGCCTCACACAGACCGACTGCTCTCTCCTCTTTGCTTTTATTATCGCTGATAAAAGCCATCTTTCTTGTTATATCAGCATTTTGGAATTTTTTTTCCCGATCCCATGCTGGAATATTCTTCATATGCTAACCATTGAAAGCCGTGTGGATTGAATGCTTAACTCAGGGTTGGAATGTGCCGTGTGGATCACAGCGAATCGTTTTTATCGGCGTGTACCGCGTGGCTCTCACATGCGAGGCTGGAGTCTGGATGATTGGCTTCTTTGAAAAGCTGCAGTAATTCCGGACTTTTCTCCCTCCGACTCGGAGAGAGAGAGAGAGAGAGAGAGAGAGTGCTGGGGGGTAAAAGCAATGAATAAGAAGACATCATTATTCCTATCAGCAGACAAAGAGATTTAATCAAATGAACCAGGGGGCTATTCTCCTTCCCTGATTACCAAATCCTTCCTTTTTCCATCCACCGCCTTTGTTTGCTTTTTTTTTTTTTTTTTTTTTTTTTTTTTTTTTTTTAGTCGTCTTTCCCTGGTTCTTCATTTCGCAGCATTATAGTGGATGGATTAAGCTCAGCTGCATCCTGTGCATGCGGGTTTAGTCTCTGTCCAACAGTTTTCATCACCAGGCTATAGGGATTGATTGCGCGAGCTGTGTGGTTAAGCAGGAAATGCAGTATGTGCATGTGTAAAGTGGAAGCTGGACAACATTTTACTGTTCTGGATTACAGTTTAGAACCAGTGCCCCAGGCCCGGTCCTTACCAACCATAGACGGGTGGGCAGACAGATATCCCAGGTGGGCAGTTTTTGGGGGTTGTGTCTTGTTGTACTGATATTCTTGCTTGGGTTTGGATAAGAAGACATTTAATATTAAATAGTTTTTTAAAAATGTTAAACGAAAGTTTTGATTTCAACAATCTGAATAAATAATGACTGAACTAATAAACAAAAATTCTGTCAGTATTATAATCTGGAAAATGATGAAGTGAAGATTATAATAAAAAAAAAATTAATTAAATAAACAAAAAAAAATGTAATATTCAAGTAATATTTTAAAGAAAGTAACGGAGTAAAACATTATGTTAAAATCTGTGGAATTAGTAGATAAATAGACAGATAACTAGATAGATTGGCAGACGTATGGATGGATGGATGGGTGGATGGGTGGATGGATAGACAGACAGACAGACAGACAGACAGACAGACAAATAGATAGATAGATAGATAGATAGATAGATAGACAGGCTGCTGATAGATAGATAATAGATAGATAGATAGATAGATAGATAGATAGACAGGCTGATAGATAGATAGATAGATAGACGATAGATAGATAGATAGATAGATAGATAGATAGATAGATAGATAGGACACAGACAGATAGAAAGATGGACAGACAAAACAGACCGACTGATCAACCAAGCAAACCGACCATCAGACAGATAGATAGATAGATAGATAGATAGATAGATAGATAGATAGATAGATAGATAGACAGACAGACAGACAGACAGATAGATAGATAGATAGATAGATACATACATACATACATACATACATACATACATAGAAAAACAGATGTATTAATAGATAAATAGATTTTTTTTTAATTTTTGTATTTTTTTTTTTTGCTTGTTCAAATTACAAATCATACAGAAGAAAATAAAAACTTTATTTGTATACCGCTGTCTTTACCAAATTTTGATAGGGTGGACGGAGTTTGTCCATGCCTAGAGACGGCCCTGTAGTGTCCAGAACATTTAATACAGACATGTTGCCCTTCACTGATTTGCTCAAATCTGTATTTATGTTAACGTGTGACCTATAGCTGTCTCTAGTCTGAATCCACCTATAGCTGTCTCTAGTCTGAATCCACCCCGCGCCATTACCCGATCACTTAACGATCCACATGCATCATAAACAAAGACAAAAAACATCATTTTGCGGGACAATCCGTCATTACAGTGCTGACAGAAATCGACTATTTGTTCGACCAGGAGGGATGGGGGGAGGGGGGTGACTGGTGGGTTGTAATTAGGACAAGAAGGCAGTAAAATTCTGTGTGAAATCCATGTGTTACGGATTTGGGACTAAAAATCCGGGTTTGATTTTCAGTTGTCACTGTTGGGCCCCTAAGCAAGGCCCTTAATTTTTGTTTAAAAAAGGTCCAAATAAGTCCAGGTTCAAAAATGTGCAGAATTAATATCTTAATTTTGCTATGGCGCTAAATCACATGACGACAGTAGTCATGCTAGAGGTTGGGTGTCTGAAGCTGACTCGTAACTTGAATTTTAGCACCTTAACTCTGTCCAGGGTGTCCCCCTCCCACCCTTTGCCCTATCAGAGACGGCTGGGACAGACTCCGGCAGATCCCCGTAGCCCCGAATTAGGGAATAAGCAGGTATAGAAGATGAATAAGATGAATATTTTTAATGAAGCTCACATTACATCCCTTCATCACCCACTGTTCATTTTTCATTCTTTCTCCGTCATTGTAGCCTTTTATCCGCATGTCCCTCGTTTCCGTTATCTGTCTCTACATGCTTACGGACGTCCCTTTATTTCCCAGTGTGAGAGATGCATGTTACGTTACCTCCTCCGGATGACCTGTATAGTCTGTGCGGCTGAAGAGCGAGAGACTCACAAACAAACACACACATGTTAGGGAACAGCTACCATGCCTGCCGCGGTGCTCGACTTCTCCCTGGAGACACTTTTGTTTAAGTGGAAGGACAGAACGAGAGATAGAATACTAATTAAAGAATCATTAAATTCGAACCCTACTGTCACATCCTCATTAGAGCTGTGTGTGCTTTGTATGAACATTTATTCATTAATTTATTTATCTTCTATACCCACTTATTCCCTAATTCGGGGTCACAGGGATCTGCTGGAGTCTATCTACAATGTCTCTGAAAGGGCAAAAGGAAAAAACATGCAAAAACCACACACATCAGAAAAGCCCCGCCCACTGCAGGAAAGCCCCTGCAGGGGAATCGAACCCAGGACCTTCTTGCTGTGAGGAAACAGTGCTAACTGGTTGTTTTTTTTCCACAATGATTAATACATGTCCAATATGTCTTGTTACTGTTCTTTACTTTTCGTCCCTAAAGATTGTCCCTAACACTTTTAGACATCAGCGGTAACTTTATTAATGCTAATAAATATCCACACACACTACATTATTTTTTCACACACCACAATGAGAGCACAGATTAAGACCCACGGTTGAACACACACTGCTGATGACAGCTGTGGTTAATCCCTAAGGAAGACACAGTGAAACCAGCAGAGGGCGCTCCAATCTGATCTGTGATTGGAGAAAATCTAATCTAAAGAAGTGACTTGGTATTTAAACCTCCATAAACAGGAACCCTGTTGAGCTTTATAGGACTTTATAAGCATGCAGGGTTTATTTTTCAGTCTAATTAATTAGGTAATTAATTATGTCTAATTCAGGTAAAATTGACCAAATTAATATTATAAATTTTATTTGAATGTTTTTTGTGTCAAATATCAAATTTATTAAAACATAATAACTTTATTCATTTATTATTTATATTATTTAACCTCTGGTATTAGTGAGGACCAAGATGTGGCCCTGTGATGGACCTGGCGACCCGGGTGTCCAGGGTGTCCCACTCCATGTCCACACTCTTTTAGACAGCTTTAGAGACAGCTGCTGATACAGCCAGCAGGTCCCTGTGCATGCCGTCCCTGTGCCCCCGAATTAGGGAATAAGTGGGTTTAGAAGATGACTGAATGAATGAATGAATAATGAATAATGAATGATTAATTAATTAATTAATGAAAGCTAAAAAATTCATATGAGAACTGGATTATGTCCAAACTGTCAGCACAAACTGAAAGATCTGAATGTATCAGTTTCATAATGGTTCATAAAGGAGGGAAGGAAGAAAAGAAGAAAGAAAGAAAGAAAGGAAGAAAGAAAGAAAGAAAGAAAGGAAGGAAGGAAGGAAGGAAAAGAAAAAAAGAAAGGAAAAGGTTTAAGTAAGAAATTGGAAGGGAGGCAACAAATAAAAAGAAGTCACAACAAAGGAAGGAAGAAAAGAAGGGACGGGAAGGATAAGAGAAAAGGAAGAAAAAAGGAAAGAAAAGGACAGAAAAGAAAAAAGGAAAGGAAAGGAAAGGAAAGAAGAGAAAAGAAAAGAAAAGAAAAAAAAGAAAAGAAAAGAAAAGGATAGGAAAGCAAATGAAAGAAAAGGTAAAGAAAGAAAGTAAGCAAATGGAAGGAAGACAACAAATAAAAATAAGTCACTGCAAAGGAAGGAAGGAAGGAAGGAAGAAGGGAAGCACATATGAAGTATGAGAACATCTGACTTGCTGAAATGGTGGGCTGTTTATTCAGTGTGTGTAAAAAGCGAAACCTCTTCATTATCTGATTATTCAGTGTGGATGGACTGACAGTAAATCTGATGTTAAATCATCCGAATAATATTAAATCATCTCTCCACGCCGTGTCCAGCGTACGGACAGATCTTTATTTACACATGTTTACTTATTCTAAAAATTAAAATGAAAATTTCATTGAATCCATTAAAATTAAGTCTGTCCATGTGACCCGTAGCACCGGTTCTGACCCGCGTCTGCAGTGGATTTAATTAAATGAGTGAGTTCCTATAAATCCCAGCATGTCATCAGGGGTGGTAAAGGGGTCAGAGTGTTTCCTCCGAAAACAGGATGCATCACCCTGAACCGCTGGGAGAACATCGCTCAGACATGAACATGAACATACAGGGCTTTGTGTAAGGAGATAAGTGTAGAGAATAGAACGTTTCATATACACACACACACACACACACACTGGAACAGACGAGTCACAGAACACGCACATGCACGCACACACACTGACTCATCTTAGTGTTTCAATTGTCTATTCATGGCACTCGGGGTGTGTGTGTGTGGGGGGGGGGTTTAGGGTCAGAAGATGTGAGCACATTGACGATTATTTTGGGTGTTTGGCTGGGCATTTCAGACATTTAAATGCCAAATATCTCCCTAATTTAGCATCTCTGTGTGTGTGTGTGTGTGTGTGTGTGTGTGTGTGTGTGTGTTCATTCCATTACACTTAAGCTTTAATACTGTAATTCCTCATTAATATGTATGTTCATAGAGGAAATTTGGCGGAAAGTCTGATTAGCTTTTATGCAATGTGAAGTAGGTCAATGCACAAACACACACACACACACACACACACACACACATACATATGCATAAACACTTTAAATAGTTCCTGAGCTTGCAGCTGCTGCTCTCATTTTTCATGGTGTGTGTGTGTGTTGTTTAGGAAGTTGCAACTCTACAATAGGGCCACCAGTTTGTGCACACTGTACCACCAGTTCCATACAGGGTTCTTCTTTAATCTGTTACCACAAAGATGGAGGTAAACGAGTGTCTATAACGTCTGAGCTCCATGAGGACGTGCTCTCTTCTGAGGAGTGTTTCGCTTAGAACCCTGACCATCTTACTGAACTGGACTGAGAAGGAAACTTGAGAGAACCCATGTTCTCCTGCGTGGTACCTGATGCGGGGATAGTAAACCAGTAGAGGATTCATCTCAATTATTTCTAAAGTATAGGGGATAGAGAAGGCTAAGAATGCGGAAATGTGTGTGTGTGTGTGTGTGTGTGTGTGTGTGTGTGTCTGTCTGTCTATCTGTTTGTTCTGCGAGAAATAAAAATTTCCTTACAAAGTTCCTTACAAAAGTTGTGACACACAAGGGACCCTCAAGTATCCAAATATTTAAACTACTCTCTCTCTCTCTCTCTCTCTCTCTCTCTCTCTCTTCCCCTGTCTCTCTCTATTCCCCCTCTCTCCCTCCTTCTTCTCTTTTTCTTTATTTCTCCCTCTCTCTCTCTATCTCCCCCTGTCTCTCTCTCATACACAAACACATACACACACACACGTGTGACACATGAGACAAACAGTTCACTCCTCTAAACAGGACTATATCCTGAAACAGGAAGTGCTGAATAGGAAGGAATCTCAGAACTCAGGAATTCAGAGCATCTCATTGTAGCTCGACGTGGAAATCAGCAGCTGGACAGATGTTTACACGTACCGACAGGACAACTGTCAGACGCTTAAAGACTCATTATTGACTCACCCTCTAAACTCAGCCTGAATGCTAGTGTAAGACATGCTAATTTATCTGCTAACAGGCTAAATGATTGACAGGAAGTTATTCTCTCTCTTACTGTTGGAATAAACCAAATAATCCAATCAATACTCATGTGTACTACAGCCGCCATGTTGAAATTGTCATGTGACATATGTTGTTTACTTGGAGGATGATAAACAAGTGCAATTTTCCATAGGATAGTAACGTCTGTCGAAGGATACTTTAAAATCCAGGCAGGTCATCCGGGGATCAATCAGCGGTTCCCAACAGGGGGGTCCTGACCCACAAGGGGGCCTCAGCGAGGTCTGTGTGGTGGCTCGTGTCATATTTTTAAAAAAATTAGATAATTTTATCCTGGTTGACAAATTTTGTATTTCGTCCTCCACAAAAACAAACGAGTGTCTCTGATTGTCCTTCAGCAGCTGGTAGTAATGACCAGGACATACTGGACCCTGCATGTGAGGAAGAGCCCACCAATTCGGGTCGCAGTGCTAGTATGCAAATTTGGATGCTACTACCACTTTGCATGGTTAGCTTGATCAGATATTTGAAAAGTGGTAGCTCATAGGTCAAGGTGTTGGACTGGTAGGCGGGATTGTGGGTTTAATTTTTGGTACAGCCAGCTTTTTACTGTTGGGCCCCTGAGCGAGGCCCTTAACCCCTAAATGCTGATTTTGACTATAACCCACTGAGAGAATAACCCTTAATGTAACTGAGTATTAGGGTGTTGGCCAGTATTAGAATCAGTAGATATAATAGTAAAACACTGTCTTTGCTATCATCTTCTATAGCAATGAGATGTCAGTGTGTGTGTGTGTGTGTGTGTGTGTGTGTGTGTGTGTGTGTGTGTGTGTGTGTATCTGTTTATCGGTGAGAGGATAACAATTTCCCAGAGTTCCTTACAGTAGTTGTTACACGCAAGGAATCCCCAAGTATTTAAACTATTCTCTCTCCTCCTTTCTCCCCTCTCTCTCTCTCTCTCTCTCTCTCTCTCTTTGTCTCTCTCTCTCTTTGTCTCTTTTTGTTTCTCTCTCTTTTTCTGTTTTGTTTTTAATGTTGTATAAAGGTCTGATTCACTCTCTCTCTTTTGCTCTGTCTCTCTTTCTCTCTCTCGCTGTTCTGTTTTAATGTTGTCCCTTTATCTGTCTCTCTCTCTCTCTGTTCCTCACTCTGTCTTTTAATTAATTTTTCTATCTCTTTCTCTGTCTCTGTCTCTCTCTCTCTCTCTCTCTGTTCTGTTATTAATGTTGTATAAAGGTCTGATTCACTATCTCTCTCTCCCTCTCTTTCCCTTTGTCTCTCTCCCTCTCTCTCTCTCTCTCTCTCTCTCTCTCTCTCTCTCTCTCTCTCTCTCTCTCTCTCTCTCTCTCTCTCTCTCTCTCTCTCTCCCTCTCTCTCTCTCTCTCTCTCTCTCTCTCTCTCTCTCTCTCTCTCTCTCTTTCTCCCCCTCCTCCTCTCTTTTCTCTGTATCTCTCTATGCTCCTTCATGGACGCTTTCCCGTATAGGTAAGTGTCTCTTCAGCACTTGTTCTCTGTGACGGCGTGTCCTGTCGCAGTGTGTGTGTGTGTTAATAAGAGTGTGGAACTGGGAGACCCTGAGAACAGAACCGTTTCTCACACGCTAAGCAGGTTCATGGCTCTCGGTAGCTCCTAGCTGGAGAAAAGAGCGCTTAGTTCTTCGTTCTAGTGCCAAACAGGGATTACTACTGTTTTGTGTGTGTGTGTGTGTGTGTGTGTGCAGTGTGTGCAGTGTGTGTGTGCAGTGTGTGTGTGTGCTGTGTGTGTGTGTGTGTGTGTGCATGCAGTTCCCACAGCCATCAGCCGTTCTTTAGACAGTGCACAGAGTGACTGGGGGAAATGGCTTTTTGTTGAGTTTATTCATTTATTATCACAGTTAACATAACAATATGGCAGCTATACAAAAAATACGAAATGTTTAACAACTTAATTTGATTTCCTAGCAAAGAAATACTAAGAAATTCTGAATTTTCTAGATTTTTTTACTTTAATCCTGATATTTTACCGTGCGCTGTCGTTTTTTTTGCAGTTTGGTCAGGATCAAACTGATACAGCACACCATGCACACACACACAAACACACACACACACACTTGAATTATATATGTAACTGCCAGGTAAGCTAGCTAACCTGGTTTAGCATATCGCTTCCGAGTTGGGTGTGTATCCACTCCGGTTTAGGTTAGCTAACCTGGTTTAACAAAACATAGACTTTGGATCTATGCTAAACCAGGTTAGCTAACCTAAACCGGAGTGGCTACACACCCAACTCGGAAGCGATATGCTAAACCAGGTTAGCTAGCTTACATAGCAGTTACATATATAATTCAAGATGGACTCGATCCGTGGGATGACACAGAGTCTTCGCCTGTGTCCAGGTTCTCTAATATCTGTGGGGGGGGTTTTCTACACTATAAATTGTCACTGTGTGTGTGTGTGTGTGTGTGTGTGCTGTATTAGACTGGTGTAACCTCCAGAGTGACTTCGGCTCTATTGTGATCCTCACCAAACCGCAAAAAACGACAGCGTGCGGTAAAATATTAGGATTACAGTCCAAAAATTTCTTAGCTAAGAAATGAAATCAAATTGTTAAACATTTTGGATTTTTTATCCCTGCCGTCTCTAATAGGACACCCTGGACAGGTCACCAGTCCATCACAGGTCCACACACACTCACACTTACTCCTATGGGCAATCTAACATATATGTTTTGGGACTTTGAAAGGAAACCGGAGAACCCGGAGTAAACCCTCACAAGCACAGGGACAACATGTAAACTCCACACAGAAAGACCCCTGCAGGGGAATCGAGCCTGGGACCTTTTTGCTGTGAGGCAACAGTGCTAACCACCAAGCCACCGTGCTGTGTGTACCATCCCTTCGGTATCATTAGAGTCGGTCTATATAGAACAGTGTACAATAATTGATTAGGATGTGGTTTTTTTTAGTAAATTGTGTTTAGAGTTTGTTTATTGTGTGCTGATGTGTATTTCCTGATTAGAACTACCCGATAGATGAGATATTGTATCTCAACTGGACCTTCTAGGATAAATAATTACATTTAAAAAAAAAAAAGAATAACAGTAGTAATTAAAAGTTTATTTCATAGAGACGAAGCGACGGTCGGTAAAGATCTCATCAGTGGCCAGGTCACAGAGTGTAAAGTGAATCGGACCTGAAGAGGACAGGGGAGTCATGTTGTGCTGTCCTAATGAGCTCCCAGACTCGTGTTCTACAGCGCTGTCGCTTTAAAACAAACCATCAGCTGAGTAAATGGGGTAGTTTGAGGGGAGAGAGACAGAGAGTTTGTACGTTCTATGTGGGAATGTTTGTGTTGGGTCAACCATGAGCTATTACTGTGGGAAATAAGGCTTGCTGTGCAGAAGAGAGAGAGAGAGAGAGAGAGAGAGAGAGAGAGAGAGAGAGAGAGAGAGAGAGAGACAAATAGGATCCTTAACTGTGTAGAGGTTTCTTCGTTTTCCCGTGGGGCACTTAGAGAAGAAAAGAGGTGATGAAGGGCATTAAAGAAGAAGAAGAGGAGAGCGGCGCCTGAGGACCTTTACTTGCTCACACACCTGCATTAAGGAGGGAATACCTGTCCTCCACACCTGTGTGTCTCTCAGCTATGGAGGCTGTACTTTTAAGCCTAGAGGAGAGTGTGTGTGGAGGCCAGAGTGTGTTCTGGGATCTGACTTCGACTGCTCTTAGGAGACTGAGGCACACACACCTCATGTATAGTACTGTCTACCAGGTATGAGCTTCATGCATGGGTGGGTGTAGGTGTGTAGAGATAAACGTCTAGAGTGTGTGTGTGTGTGTGTGTGTGTGTGTGTGTGTGTGTGTTTGTGTGTGAATAAAATACTCTGTTATAATTATTATATTACCCAAAAAATAACATTTTTCATGTAGGAAATTGAACTGGATGGATAAAAAAAGAAAGACTAAGTATGAAAGAGAGTGAGAGAGAGAGAGAGAGAGAGAGAAAGAAAGAAAGAAAGAAAGAAAGAAAGAGTAGATTAGTTAGAATTCAGGGCTCCTCAGGATGTTCTATGAGCTTCGAAGTATTAACGTTGCTATGGTGGTTTCTATGGACCTCCACAGGAGGCTTTAGCCCAATTCTAGCACAGATCGGTAGTGTGTGTGAAAGAGAGAGAGAGAGAGAGAGAGAGAGAGAGAGAGAAATCAGTATTCAGCCTGTGCTCCTGTTCTACCTTCTCACGGTGTAGGAAGTGCAGATCAGACCAAACAATCCTGAATTCATGAATAAAAAAAAAACAGATTAACACCTTAATCTAATAAAAAATAGCTAAACTGGTCTATCATGTGTCGCTTATAAGCAGTAATGTCATCGGACATGTCATTTAAAGCGTATTATAGTGTATAGAGAGACAGTTGGGTCACCTGACCATCACATCCATATGTGTGTGTGTGTGTGTGTGTGTTTAAACACTCTCGATTTATTCTTACACTACCTACAATAATAACCTCCCACTAGAGTGTGGAGTGTGTTTGGGATCAGGCATTGACGTCGGGTGAGGGCCCTGCTCAGGGGCCCAATGGTGGTAGCTTAGAGGAGCATGGGAATCAAACCCACAACTTTCAGTTTGATAGTCCAACAACTTAACCATGAGCCAACACTTCCCCCCAGCTACCCAGATCAGCTACGCAAAATCTCCTTGAGTATTAAGTCAAACTGGATAGCATAGCGCGTTGCTAGTGATGCTAATTCTAAACTCTGTTAACCGCGAGCTAAAAAAATCGCACTCAGTGTTGTCATGGTTGTTGTGCAATTTGTAGTGCTGCCAAAAGACTTCCTGTGGGAATGTTGTGTTAACTTGTTAGACTGGTGTTAGCTTTGTGCTAGTTGCTGTTGGCTAGCATTCAAAAGTGTTAGCAAGGGCAAAATGCAACTTTATGCTACAGTCTGGGTATTATAAACGATTCAAAGAGATTCCCTGGGCGACAAATTGTCAGAGCACACACACACACACACACACACACACGCAGGGACGACTGTGAAATTGTGTGTAAATTTTGTGGTGCTTTTTTTGTCATCTTTGGCTTTAAGATCTAGACATCATACTGTGTGAGGAAAAGGTGTATACAATGAAAGGAAGTTCACACACACACACACACACACACACACACACACACACTGCTATCATCTTACAAGCCTGAAAGACCTTTGACCCTGGAGATATAAGTCGTGTTAGTCTTTGAAAGTTCAGCTCGGTGTCTTCTGTTTTCTTTATGAACAGAAATTTATTTCTCTCTCTCTCTCTTTCGATATCCTTCTTTCTCATTATCTCTTTCTCGCTTTTGTTTCTCTTGCTCTCTCTCTCCTCCTCTCTTTTACTTACTTACTCACTCACTCACTCACTCGCTCTCTTTCTATATATATATATATATATGAGAGAGAGAGAGAGAGAGAGGGAGAGCGAGATATAGAATATATATCTCGCTCTCCCTCTCTCTTTCTCTTTCTCTCTCTCTCTCACACACACACATACACACTCAGTGGCAGCAGACTTTTACCCAGCAGGTACTCCTTCAGTGAAACCTCCCTTTCCTCTTTCCTCCTTTTTTTCATTCTTTTCTCACGCAGCAACTCTTTCTCTCTTTTTCCTGTTTCTCTTCACTAAATCTTTCTCACAGCCTCTCAAAAGACGCTTTTGTCTCTCGCCTATCTGCTAATTGCATATCTGTGTGTGTGTGTGTGTGTGTGTGTGTGTGAAAGAGAACGAAACAGAAAAGACAGAGAGTAAGAAGGATTAGGGATTATTCTGTCACGCATAAGAACCTTCCCTTCTCTGTTCACACCTGTACATAAATTACCCCAGGGGAAGTGGTGGCTCATGGTTAAGATGTTGGACTGCCAACCTGAAGATTGTTTCGATTCTCAGCATCACCAAGCCACCACTGCTGGGCCCCTAAGCAAGGCCCTTAACCCCCAATTGCTCAGTTTTATACATTAAATAAATGTAAGTATAAATGCTGTAAATGTAAATGTAAATTACCCCACCTGATTTAAGATCGATGTGGATCCACTGGTTGGAAGGTTATGAGTTCAAATCTGTGCAACACCAAAACACCTGACCCTGTAAGCTAAACCTGTAGTCCTGAACCGTTGGTTTGCAGGTTTGCACATTTTATTGGCAAAAGTATTGGGACATCTGCCCACTATATCCCAATGTGTGTGTGTCAGTGTGTGTGTGTGTCAGTGCGGGTCAGTCAGTGGTTCTCTGCGGTTCTAAACACTATCAGAATCACTGACCTACATTTACACCCTAAACTCTAATATTAGTTCCATTAAATGGTATGAATTTATTCCAACAGTTTATTCTCTTCATTTCGTAGTGTTTCTCTCGCTGCACTGCTTCCAGTACGTGGATGTGGATGTTAGATTTTTTGTCCAATCAGATTTCAGTTTCTATGTGCTGCCATGTTAATCTAATCTGCCTTCAGAATCAGT